>REGO01000246.1:2430319-2453623 GCA_010120015.1 Rhombomys opimus | reverse complement strand
CCTGAGCATAACATTTTAGCTTTTTATGGTAGCCAACCATGCTTGGGGAGACTGTCCTGCTTCAATGGCTGTAAAGGCCTGAATGATCATGGCTGCATTACACTGTTGTGAGACTCTAATCTTGCATATACACCACAGGCAAACCAAGGCGACCAACACCAGAAGGCTTATTTATTAATGTGACTTTGTATTTATTGACTTAAATAGTTTGAACTACCCCTGTATCTCTCGAATAAAGCCAGCATATCATGGTGGATGACCTATTTCTTATGTGTCTCAATATTATTTGAAAGAAATTTCTTGATGGTTTTTGTATCCATGTTTATCAGGTTGACTTGTAGTTTGTTTTATTTGATTTTATCAATACCTGGTTTTGGTATTATAGTAATATTGGATTTGTAGAAGTTTGAAGATACTCCTTCTGTTTATATTTTTATTATTTTTTAATTTATTACAGTTTACTCATTTTATATCCAAGCTGTAGCCCCTCCAATGACCCTTCCTAATCATACCTTCCCTTTCTCCTCTCATGTTCCTTCCCCAGTCCACTGATAGGGGAGGTCCTCCTCCTCTTCCATCTGACCCTAGCATATCAGGTCTCATCAGAACTGGCTGCATTGTCTTCCTCTGTTTATATTTTGAGATAATTTAAGAAGTATTAAGTATAGATAATTTTTGAATGTGTGGTAGAATTCTGCTATGATTCCATCTAGTCCTGGACCTTTTTTTTTAATCACAGTGATTTTATTACACTTTCAATCCCCTCATTTGTTACAAGTCTGTTTAGGTTGCTGATCACTTCATGGCCTTGTTTGGATGAAACAAGAAATTAGTCCTTTTCTTTGAAAATTTGAAACATATGGAGTACAAGTTTTTAAAAATATTCTCTTACAATATCCCATTTTTTGTGGTATCTTTATATAACGTAATGGAGGATGTCATGTGGCCAGCTATCCTACGGTGTCATTCTCTTGGACTGTGGACAATTTAATCAACATAGAACTGGGATGCCCACATACTGACTATGTACCAGCTTCCTGGGTAAGGCAAAGGCAAAAGCTTAGGATCACTTACCTGTACTAATGAGATGTTCAGGGGTGCTTTGGGTAGCGAGGCTTTGGGTAGTGAGGCTTTGGGGTGAACATTAGTTGGCTCTATTGCATCATCCCTGGGGGCGGATAGTGCTGAACATCTCCTCTTTAGTAGTTCAGTGGTGGAGGATGGTGGGGGCCAGAGGATAGTCAGAGGATTAGGGTTGTAAAGAGCTTGGAGAAGACATTGTACATTTTCCCAGGACAGCTTAGGCCAGCTGAGATGTTCCTTCCTTTCAGCTTGGGTGATTACTAACCTGAGGGTTATAGGTCAGTATAGTCATAGGTATGGTAGTTAGTGTTAGGTTTCAAGGAAAAATTGATTGCGCTGTACATAGTCCCAGGACTGTGTCTACTTCACTTTTTGGTTGGCTCTTCTGTGCATCAAGCCTATGTGCCTCATAAGGCTGGAAATATCCATGGAAATACTTTGTTTTCTGGCTTGAGTGTTTGCAAAAGGACAGACTATCCCAACCCTGGACTTGTACCCTCTCCTTTAGGCTGAATGGCCCCACTAAAGAGCCTTCAGGGATTTGGATGTGGTACCATATGTTGTTGACCAAAGGGCAGATACCCACGTCATGAGGATTAATTGCTTCTAGCCCAATCCCATCCACACATACCTAGACTGGAGTTTTCCCAGCTTCAAGGAAGAGACTCGGAAGAAAGATGTATGTTGTCAATCCAGAGAACATTTTCCCTTTTATATCATGAAAAAAATGAATGGACAAAAAGAATGGAGAACAAAAAAGATCAGCTTCACTTTCTTCTTCTTTTAAAGTTACCCAATAGACCATCAAATACCTGATGCTTAGAGCTCATACAGAATACCTGTAGTTTATGTTAGACTTTTGGGTCACCTGTGAGCTTTCCCTGCCAATCAGCAGGGACAACTGCCTTGCCTGCAATTTTCCTGCAGTGGCATCATGGCTCCCTGGGGAACAATTATAAAAGATGTTACAGATAGAGCCGCAGTCCTGATGAGCAAGGTAACACTTTAGGTCTCTGCCACCCTCCACTGACAACAGAAATTCTGGAGGTCCTCAGATTCAAGACAGGAAGACAGGTTCCACGTTATGATAGAAGCTGTAAGAAATTTATAGCTTTGTTTAGTCCACCAAGAGTTCTGGGGTGGATAACCTGAAATTTACCAAAACCCCAATATGTTTAAAACGGTAAAGTAGCTGCCTCCCAAAGTGAGGGGAACAAGGACTATTTCTAACAGGAACTCAATGAAGATACCTGATAAAACAGGATCAGATGAATGGGGGGAGGTCCCCCCCTATCAGTGGACTTGGAAAGGGGCACAGTGGTGATGAGGGAGGGAGGGAGGGACTGGGAGGGAATGAGCGTTTGGGGCACGGCTGGGATACAGATTTAATAAAATGTAACTGATAAAAATAAAATAAAAATAAACAGTTTAAAGTTTTGGTGAAGATTTTGGAATTTTGTTTTCTTGTTTTGATCACTTCTTAAAATGAAATAGGCAGTTATTGGCAATTGTAGTGGCTCTAAGTCTGGGCACCTGATACCCACCGTGTTATTGACTGTTGTATTATTCAACTCACCAGTAGAATGTACGTCTTATAAAAGGGAGTTTATAGATGTGCCTATATGATGAGGAGTGACTAGTTGAACAGTGACCTTTTACAGGCTGAGGAAGCTGAGAACCTACTGTATCCTTGTGGTTGTCATACACTGACAACCCTCAGACAGAACTGGAAATCTGGGAGTCACTGGAAGGCTGTTGGTCTTCATTCCTGGTTGGAATACAGAACCGGGTACTGATGGCAGTGGAGGATAGCAACAATATGGGTGATGAACGTGCTCATCAGGCAGAGAAGGCAACACTGCCTGTTCCTTAAAATGCCCTATCTTGATTTCATCTTGGAAGCTCTTGCCCACTGTCTGAGGAGGTCTGATTCTTCCACGAAGCACCACCTGGGAACATCATCACAAACACAAGAGGCACAACTCCTGAGTGAGTTCAGATCCCATCAGGCTGACAGTCAAGACCAGCTCTCACATTGTGTTTCCTGTTGTCGCCAGACAATGGCTTTGTGTAAGGATTGCAAATACTACTCCGTTGTTGTGACTTTACCCTGGACTACCATCCCTCCGTTCTCCAATAGCCTCTCCTTTCTTCACTCCTGCAACCTCAGAAACTCTGAAGGAACTTGTATCTGACAGGTGGTACATACCAGCTGAAGAGTGAAGGAATGGAGAGAGCATAACCTCAAGCAACTGACATTGGACCAAAAATTTGATTTTCCTATAAGCTAATTTTAAAAAACTTGCTTAACCCTTTAAATATTTTTCTTTGAAAATCAGACACCATTTACAGAACAACCCCTAACCTGCATTCTAAGAAACAATATCTGCTGGTTAATATTTTATATTTTTCTGTATGTTTGAAATATTACTAAAACAACACTGCAACATAGCATAAGAAAAGTTTCTTTTCTTCTCTTTCCTTTAAAGAGTCACTGTATCCCTGGATGGCTTCATCCTTCTTCTTCTTCTTCTTCTTCTTCTTCTTCTTCTTCTTCTTCTTCTTCTTCTTCTCTCTCTCTCTCTCTCTCTCTCTCTGTATTTTTATACCTGTACGTACCTGGTTAGAACTATGTTTCTTCTTATACAGCATTTTCAGGTCTTAGCTGATACCAAAACATTTGTGTAAACGTTTGGGATTTCTTTAAATCCCAGATACTCTTAGAAGTCAGCCTTGCCATATCACAGAGGAAGATGATGAAGCCAGCCCTGATGAAACGTGAAAGGCTAGGGTCAGATAGAAGGAGAAGAGGACCTCCCCTATCAGTGGACTAGGGAAGGGCCATAGAGGAAGAAGAGGAAGGGAGAGTGGGACAGGGAGGTGATGGAGGGGGCTACTGCTGGGAGGCAAGTAAATAAATTACAATTAATTAAAAAAGGAATTGTCTTGTATTACCATGAAATATTGTTGTTTACCCCTGCATGAGCTCATTCCCCTTCACTGAGATGAACTGAAGTGCTGATAAAGGGATATCCTCATGTTGTCCAGCTAATGTGAACACAGAACAGAATCCTTGTGTTCAAAATCCAAAATATAAACCTGCAACTGAATGCTGTGCTTTTGAGCATAATAAGAAACCAGTGTGAAAATTATTCTCAGTGGGATATCATGTTTTCCCTATATTCATTCTCTTTGGATATGAGATTTTTTTTTTAAACAAAGACCATAAAGTTTCAAGATTATAATAAAATCACTCATTTCTATTCTCAGTTATAATTAATGTCCCAATTGAAGTATGATATTTGGAGTAAGTCAATAATCACAGACCCAACATTTTTTTTAAAAGAAAATGTAACTATAAGCCTTTCCATTTGAATTTATTCCCAAACAATATTTTATGTTTATAGAAGGAACATGGGTCTCCATTTACCTTAGTTCTTCTAAAATCAATGCTATCAGGAAGCCATTTCCCCCCAAATTTATGAATGTTCTAATGTTTATTTTCTATATTCTAAACATAAAGCTGAGAAAGAGGACTAACATTGAATTATCTGTGTTTTTTCGGGTTAAGTGGAATTCAGGAACTTCCATCCTATACAGTGTGACTAGGGAGTCTTCTACCTTCTGGTCCGGGATCCTACGTATAACCCTCAAGTCTTCATAAAGTCTTTCAGAACCTAATAAGGCAAATGCAATAGCTTCCCTTTTCAGACGCCAAAATTCGGGCTGAGAAAGGGTTAACAGTTTTCTGTGGGGCACCAGACCTAAGTGGCAGAAGTGAGCCACTGTGTCTGTGTTTGTGTGAAACCAAGACAAGGTCTTTGTTTCAAAGAGCCACAGCCAGTGTGCTGTGTGAATAGCCATCATTGCTAATACTGTTTCCACCGGTGTACTAAAGCTATTAATGCACCAAGCGTGCAGGATAAAGACTGCATGGAGTTATCCTCACACGCTTGGCATAAGGTCCCACAGCCTACCATCTTCCACCCACCCACCCACCCAAGAGCAGACACCCTCAGTGTTCAGGGTGACATCGGGATCTTTGAAAGTTCAGGGCTCGGATGTTTTCTTTTGATTGATATTGTCATATCAATGTTTCAAACATTGAAGGATGAAAAGCTCAAACAAGTTGGAAATTCACTGGTAGAAGTAAGGATTGCAGCAGACTATGTGAGTACTCTTCACATAAAAAAGAGATTGGTGGAAGAGATTGTATGGAGATTGATGGAAAATAATCTATATTCCTTCTTCGTACACCAAAACATTTTTACACTATCTATCTATCTATCTATCTATCTATCTATCTATCTATCTATCTATCTGTCTGTCTATCTTTCTATCCATCATCATCTATCCTTCTTCCTTTCTTCCTTTTCTTTCTCTCACTCTCTATCTCTCTTTCTATTGAGCTCTCTCTCACACACTACAGGCACACACATGCACATCTATACACGTTAAGAAACTTTTGAATTGTCTTTCCAAGAATGACATTGTGTTAACATTTCACTAAATTCCATTTTGAACAAGTCAGCATATCAGCCTCAGTTAAGCAGGCCAAACTCTGCTCAACCATACATCAATACTTTCTACGGGCTGAGTACCAAAGAACTGAACTGGCAGTGAGATCAGAGCAGCCGTCTCCCCTTAAGTACTGTAGAGGTCATTAGCAATAAAAATGTAACATTATGTATTTGCTGTCTGCTCTCTGCTCAATTAAGTGGTTTCATTTGCAATTTTTATTAAGTAGGTTTGTAAATCCAAATCCAGCATCAGCACATTAATTCCTTGAAGTCAGAAATAAGATAAAACTTTTTAGTGTCTTGTAAAACAGGCTTTCATCTGTAGGATTTTTTTATTTTAATTTTTATTTATTCATTTTATATCCCAGTCATCTTAGCCTCTTCCCTCCTGGTCTCACCCTCCCTCCCTGTTTTCTCTTTCCCTCTCTCCTACTCCTCAGAGAAGGGGAGCCTCTCCCACCTCATCCTATCAAGTTACATCAGTACTGAGTGCATCCTCTTTTCAGGTGGCCTGGTGAGGGTGCCCCGCCAGGGGAGGTGACCAAAACGCAGGCAGCAGAGTCCATGTCAGAGTCAACCCTCATACCCCTTATGAAGGGACCCATATGAGGACCGAGCTGCCCATTGGCTACATCTGTGTAGGGGACCTAGGTCCAGTCCACGCATGGTCCTTAGTTGGTGCTTCAGTCTCCACAGGCCCCCTGTCCCCGCATGGACCCTGCAGGATTTTAAGGCATAAAATAGTCAACATGAACAGAAATTACTAGAACATACATTTAAAAAAAGTAATGATATATTGTATAAAAAAAAACTTGCTTTCAAAAAATTTAATCATTTGAGTTTAGCAAAATTATGCTGTTATGAAAATAAATGATTATTAAATGGCCATATTTAAATAATATATATTTCAGTTTGTATTGGACATGCATTAGATTGGTTTGGTTGAGTACATAGCCTCACGTAGTTTAAATACATGGAAACTTATATCTCTTTCTTCATCTTGTTTGGCCTTCATGCTAGTGGTGATGTAAACATGGTTACCATACTAAGGGCAGCAGCTGTTTCTGAATTCCATCAACATGAATTGCCTGTAATATCTCTGATCCAAATATATATGTGTGTGTGTGTATGTATATTTATACATTTAACTTTCCTAAAGGAATTCATATATCTGATCTTTAAAAAATTATAGCCCTACTTATCTTTTGGCACAATGTCAATTAGCAATATTCTTTTTTTTCTTATATTTTTTATTTTTATTAATTATACTTTATTCACTTTGTATCCCCCCATAAGCCCCTCCCTCCTCCCCTCCTGGTCCCACCCTCCCTCTGCCTTCTTCACACATGCCCCTCCCCAAGTCCACTGTAGGGAGGTCCTCCTCTCCTTCCTTCTGATCTTAGTCTATCAGATCTCATCAGGAGTGGCTGCATTGTCATCTTCTGTGGCCTGGTAAGGCTGCTCCCCCCTCAGGGGGAGGTGATCAAAGAGCAGGGCAATCAGATTATGTTAGAGGCAGTCCCTCTTCCCATTACTATGTAACCCACTTGGACACTAAACTGCCATGGGCTACATCTGTGCAGGGGTTCTAGGTTATCTCCATCCATGGTACTTGGTTGGAGTATGAGTCTCTGGGAAGACCCCCGTGTTCAAATTTCTGGTTCTGTTGCTCTCTCTGTGGAGTTCCTGTCCTCTCCAGATCTTACTATTTCCCACTTCTTACATGAGATTCCATGCACTTTGCCCAACAGTTGGTCATAAGTCTCAGCATCTGCTTTGATAGTCTGCAGGTCAGAGCCTTTCAGAGGCCCTCTGTGGCAGGTTCCCAGCCTGTTTCCTGTTTTCTTCTTCTTCTGATGTCCTTCCTCTTTGTCTTTCCAGATGGGGATTGAGGATTTTAGTCAGGGTCCTCTCTCTTGATTAGTTTCTTTAGATGTACAGATTTTAGTAGGTTTATCCTATATTACATGTCTATATGAGTGAGTATATACCATGTGTGTCTTTCTGCTTCTGGGACAACTCACTCAGGATGATCCTTTCCAGGTCCCACCATTTACCTGCAAATTTCATGATTTCCTTATTTTTCATTGCTGAAAAATGAAATCCATTGTGTAGATGTACCACAATTTCTGCATCCATTCTTCAGTTGAGGGGCATCTGGGCTGTTTCCAGTTTCTGGCTATTACAAATAAGGCTGCTACAAACATGGTTGAGCAAATGTTCTTATTGTGTACTTGAGCCTCTTTTGGCTATATACCTAGGAGTGGTATAGCTGGATCTTTAGGAAGCACTACTCCTAGTTTTCTGAGAAAGCGCCAGATTGATTTCCAGAGTGGTTGTACAAGTTTACATTCCCACCAGCAGTGAAGGAGGGTTCCCCTTTCTCCACAGTCTCTTTAGCATGTCTTGTCACTAGAGTTTTTCATCTTGGCCATTCTGATGGGTGTATGGTGAAATCTCAGGGTCGTTTTAATTTGCATTTCCCTGATGGCAATATTCTTAGATTGTTTTCTTAAACAGACTCGCTAATTAAGTAAACAGAGAGTAGGGAAGACCAAGGGAAAAGGCAAGTTCATTTTTCTTACCACAAGCAATGCTCTTTTTCTCTTGTAGTAATTATAGACTACTGAAAACAGACTGTTCCACTGCCATATTTTGAAATTAGATCTAAAACTATCTAAATGTATTAAATTCAGTAAAAGTTACATAAGACCATTGATTTATGAAATTGTCCATTGTTCTAATTCTGATCTTTTTGGCTTTTTTTTTTTTTTTTTTTTTTTTTTTTTTTTTTTTTTTTGTCAAACGAGTTTCAGATCTCCTGCAAAATATACCATAACTCCCAAAAGGGAGTATGATGCAAAGATTTACAGACATCACATGGCTGGGAAATAGAATAAGGTGCCCTCGGACTAGACTAGGAATTATTTTTTTACAGGTCCTTTTTTCCACAAGGGTATGAAATGTCCGTTTTTAAAATATCGCCCAGCAAGGGAAGCACCTTCAGTCCCCACATCGTTGAGGGTTGTTCTGCTGATGCTGAATACAGTGGCTCTAAGTGTTATATTCACTGTTTTACATCATTCAAACACAACAGCACACACTTTTATTTGCACCTTTTGGAATGGCAACTCAGTTTCCCCCACTTCATTGTCCATGGCTAATTAGACATTTGTTTTCTCCAGTTACAAGAGAAGAATTTTCTGGGTTCTTAGGCATTAACACTAATTATCAGGAGCGGTTTTGAGGCTGTTCCAAATCTCCTCACCCCCACTGGGTCTGTGTGCAGAATACAAGGAACCATTGAGTCAGTCAGGCATAGGGTCAGAAGGATCACATCTAGCTCCTTACTGAGAGTCTGAGTTTTTCAAGAGACTGCCTCTAGAGGTCTCAGCTTTTTCTCTGAAGCAAAATCTGAATTATTCTCTTTGGCAACTGTCGTTCCAGAACTGGTATTGTCATCAGCATCGGGGTAAGACTTCTCGGGATAGATTCACAAACACTGTGAATTTGGAGTGGATATATTCATTTTCTGCAGATTTACGGATGCTTATCAGCTTAGACAACACTGAGCTATTTCTTCCTATTTCTGTCACATCTAATCCAACCTTGATCTTGCAGAGCTACAGTCAAGAAGCTGCTTCCCTCACTCCCACTGTATTCTTCAGTTTGTGGTCCCTTAACCCTCCTTCAAAATCGATAGCAGTGGTTGAGTCCTTCCTAGACATGGCCACTCTAACCCTCTGTTTCTCCTACACCTACACTGAGTCCCAGCAATTACATGGAGCTCACCAGGATAATCTCTTTGCTTAAGTTTAACTGGTTTATACCCACATATATTTGTGAAACATAGTGTTACATGCTTGAAAGTTTCAGGGACTGGCATGTTAGAATCAGTATGCTAATCACAATTAACATATATACATCAATATATTGTCCTTAGAATCAACATCTTTGCTGTATTATTTTGTGTGTGTCATGACAGAGATGCAGAATAATGGAAAACATGAAAAAATTATCGACAGTAGACTTTGAATTATATAGTTATTTAATTCAACAGAAGAGAAATACAACAAATTTATGAGATTATATAATAGTACTATTTTGTTTGTGTGTTTTCTGTTTACTTGAAGCAGGGTCTCTCTCTATAGCCCTGACCACTGTGGAACTTGCTATGTGGACCATGCTAACCTTGAGTTCATAGAGATGTGCCTTCCTAGTCTACCAAGATCTGGGATTAAAAGCATGTGCCACTCTGCCTGGCTTATACATTTTATTTTATTTTATTATTATTATTTTTTTTTAGATATCCAACTTTTAATCTTTAAGTTCTAATTTCTTCAAGGAACGTGTGACTGGTTTTTATTTAGCATTAACTAAGGGTGAAGTTTGTTTAATAAAAGGCTTAGATTTTGACTCAAACAAGTTTAAGAAATAAAATTCAGAAGGT
The DNA here is from genome assembly GCA_010120015.1 of Rhombomys opimus. Taxonomy (NCBI): domain Eukaryota; kingdom Metazoa; phylum Chordata; class Mammalia; order Rodentia; family Muridae; genus Rhombomys; species Rhombomys opimus. Next base: position 2,443,570 of record REGO01000246.1, on the reverse strand, counting down.
TTCTCATCTATGGCTCCAAAGGAAACATACGCTGAAATGGACTTCGGCCAGTCATGCCTCTTAGAAATAAATTTGTTCCTATCCATCTCTTAGCCTTGTGCATATAGCACTCACTCTATCAGACACATTTTTTTTCATAGTTATATACTGTTTCCAACCAAGAAACAGTGAAGAATAGCACCTGCATCAGGCTGGCAGCAGACGTGGAGCCGACAGGAACCTTTCCTCCCTCTGAAATATTCCATGTACCCCTACTTGCTTTTCTTCAAATTCATAACCTCTTTTTTCAATAATTGTCATTGCTTCCATTTATGTGTATTCCATTTCTCTGTTTCTTTGTTAATTTATCTAATTTTATGTGTATTGGTATTTGTCATTCATTCATTTAACAATAACAAAACAAAATTCCTTTGTTAATCTGTTTCTTTGTTAATTTAGCTAATTTTATGTGTATCGGTATTTAGCATTCATTCATTTAAAAATACAACAAAATAAAATTAGATAAAGCAGAAACTATCACTTTGGAGTTGGACAAGGCAAAACAACAGGAAAAAAAAAAAAAGATCCCAAGATCCTAACCTGGAAGCCATAATACATACCTGGTGCCGGCCCATGGAGGCCTTTTGCATGTTGCTTCAGTCTCTGTGAGTTTATAGAAGCTTTGCTCATGTTGAGTTAGAGCAACAGTTCTCAACCTTCAAAATGCTATGACCCTTTAATGCTGTTTCTTATGTTGTGGTAACCTCCCAAACAAAAAAATCATTTTTTGTTGCTGCTTCATAACTGTAATTTTGCTAGTTTTATGAATCATAATGTAAATATCTGATAAGGAGGATATCAATATGTGACCCCCATGAAAGGGCCATTTGACACCTTGAGGTTTTGAACCACTGCTTCTGACGGTCTTTTTATTATTTTATCTATCTATCTATCTATCTATCTATCTATCTATCTATCTATCTATCTATCTATCTATCTATCTATCTTTGGTGTCCTCCTTCCCCTCTGGCTCTTACTCTCTTCAGTTATACATCCACCTACCCTGTCCACTGCCCTCTGTGAATATAGTCCCGTGGTAACATAGAAAAGAATCCATTCTCTACGGAGAGAAAAGACAGTCTTTTTTTTATTTTCCCCTACGATTGTACACCTGTCAGCTTCACTCTGACAGGGTCAGATATTGAATGTACCGTGAATCACATTTTCCCTTAAAGTAAATAAGATCTGTGCAGATAAACAGAGGCAATCAGAGTTGGGATGGTGGGAGTGGCTGTGCTTTAGCATGGTCTTGGTGGCATGGTTTCTGCTGCGCTCTGGCCAATGGTCTTTGATGAGATAGATCCCCGTTCTTTGATGCTCACACTGACTTCAAAAGCCATGCATGTAAGCTCTCAGATGAGTTTGTTCAATTTTCCTGTCACAAACATACCCGCACTCATGATCCTGCCAGGATAGGACTGGGTGGGACCCAATCTCAAAAGACATTTGGGAAGGCTGACCCCTCTCACTGCTTGGCTTCTAACACCCATTATCCAACAGGAGAGTGGGAGACTGGTTTTCTTTTCTTTTCCTTTTTCTTTTCTTATTTTAACAACTAGAGGCAGACATTCATTTCAATATCCCAGGGAGTCTATTCCAATTTGAAAAGAGCTTTGAACCTTCTTCAAGAAATCTGTATTTTAATCTTGTTTCATTCTCTTTGCCAAAACTACCAAGGGCCAGGGTTCAGAGAAATGGTTCATTCTGCAGAATGCTTGCTGTGTGAGTATGGGAGGCCAGAGTTAAAATCTCTACCACACATTTAACAGCCGGGCATGGTTGTACACTTCTGAATTCCCAGTGCTGGGAGAGCTAGGGACAGGGGATTCCTGAGGTTTGGTAGCCAGCTAATCCAGCACATTGCTGAGGTCCTGTTCAGTGACTATGATAGAGGGAAACACCTCGATTTTTATCATCTCAGCCCTCTACCCGTGAACAAGCACATGTGGGTGCTTTGTGGACACACAAATGTACATACATGATGCACATAGTCACATGTACATGAGCTGCCAAGGACTGTGAAGGCTTTATTGGTCAAAGCATAAAACTTGCACAGACAGTTTCAAGGTTCTAGACAGAAATCATGGAATTGCTGAGGAAAGACGTAGGATGGTATGATACATGATGGTTCAGCAGAAAACTTGAATCCCATATTCAGTGAAGCAGCTCACTGTATCCTGTTCTTACCCCAAATCCCAGAGGCCAGTACAGGACAGACCCACAGATCTGTACACAGTAGGATTGCATGGCAGGTGGGAAGCCCTCTAGGCAAGCCTTTCTTCACAAGTCTTCCCTTATCATTAACTCTGCCTTGTAGAATCACATAGTTTCAAAGTACGCCTTAAAAAATGGTATAGTTAAATCTTCCTCCTCTGCTTCTATATATTTTTACTGAGATTTTGAATGCTTTTTGTCACTGATTTCTTTATTATCATATTGTCACTCAATAGAATTCTTCTAACACCATACTGTATCTATCATCTTATGAGACACTTACAAATTAAGGATTAGAGTTACAAATTTACAAATTAAGGATTCGAGTTCTGGTTCTGATCATAACCATTTTCTTTCTAATAGTCTCCAGCGCTCTCTTTCTCTTTCCCCTCTTCTCTCTCTATGTCTCTATCTCTCTCTCTCTTTATCTTTGTGTGTGTGTGTGTGTCTGTCTGTCTTTCTGACTGCCTGCCTGTCTGTCTGTCTTCCTTGGTTTTAATTCTGTCTTTTCTGACATTACATTGCTAACTTGTATCTCCTTTTTCCTTCCATTTTGATGTTCTTCTGGGGTGAATATTGCTATCTTTTTCTTTGTTGTCCAATACCCTCTTTATTACTAGGAATTCTATCAAGCATCTTCTCTTCAATAGCAATGGAGTCATACTGAATAATTTACTCCTGGTTTTGAAGTGAGCACCTTAGAACTGTTGTGCCCTATAACTTTTTTAAGCTGTAAGCCAGCTTTTCAGAAAGCCAAAACTTCAACTCCTGCCTTTAAACAATATATAATTAATTTATTATTCAATGATTTGCTTTATTATTTATTGATGATTTATTAATTTAAATGGAAGATTTATAGTTGTTTAATGATAATGTATATTTGAAATATATATATTCAATAGTAAGTTCCTATGGAGATAATGTGTGTGTGGATTCCACGGGCAGATCACTGAGGTCCTGACAAGCGCTGTGACTTAAGGAGCTGAGTCTTGGGTAAGTCCCTCAGCTTCATGCTTTCATTTGCTCATATGTGAAGCAGGGCTTACAGAAATTAACAATGCACTTGTTAATTACAATAGACTGCCAAGTAAGTTATCGTCTGAGCTAAGAACACCAATGATGAGCAAAGGCCTATAAGCTAGTCACCATGTTTGGTGTGTTTCAAATTAAACTTACGTTGAGTTTCCCTATTTCCTGTGGATGCTTCCATTTCTTTGTTTTAAATGGTTCAGTGCCTGTGGTTCTTTTCACCTAGACAGCCTACAATTATAAAGGAAATCAAAGCTAAAGCCGCATTGAGAAATACCTTGGAGGACATTGAAGGTACATGAGGCTCTCAGTCAGGTGACACCAGATGCACTTCTTCACACTGGCATCCACACTGATGCAAAAAAAAATTTAAAAAGCAGTTTTTTTTTTAATACATGAGGGAACAAAAATATTTTTGTCTTTCAAATCTTATTATCCTCACACCTTCGTGTATGTCAGTATTCATTTAATACCCATTGTTCATAAAACAGGGAGGATCAAGTGATTCTTTTTCTAAGACATCAAGATGACGACATTGCATCACGAAAAAGAAAAAGATAATTTAAGAATTCTATGGGTCATTGTATGGAACAATACAGCAATCACGAAATTTTACTTTCTTTTAGAGCAAATACAGGATAGAGAGGTAGACACGGAAAGGAGGGGGGAGGAAGGAGAGAGACAGAGAGCAACCTCACATCAGCAACAGCTTCTTTGCTTCATTCATCCTTGTTTCACTCCAAGATGCTCTGAGCAACACCATCAGGGAGGAATGGGAAGCCTGGGTCATTCAGGAATTGCGATTAAGAAGAGGGCGTGGATGACGGTGCTGAGTTACGGGCATGACAGTATCGTGCTACTTAAATAAGTGTCCTGAGATGTTTGGCTTGGTAATCAAGGAAAACTGAGAACACAATTCTGTTATGATTGTCTTCTCCATCATCCCGAACTCAGCCTCAGGGGCCCCTTAATGCGCTGCATGCATTTCCTTAAAGAAAATACCTAATGCAGCACTTAATGGGCTGGAAAGTTGGATCCTAAAGCTCTGTGTATCTTCTTTGCTAGATTTTATTAATTTCTATATAGGAAACCATGACCCTCCCCATCTGAAAACAGACAGACTGACAGGCCTATGGGTCAATAGACAGATGGACATGTCAACAAAAGAAAGTGAGCCGACTTACACAAAGTGAAAGAGCAGGTGCTGGCTGGAAGCCTGCTAGGCCCCATTTGGTCAAGTCCACAGACCTTGATCTGTTCACTAGAATGATGTCTAAATTGATGAAGGCTCACGATTACTCATCCAGGAAACACTTGTAATTTTCCTTGTTTCTTCTATGTATTTATATGTTTTGCCCTAGAGATACTTGTAAATTTTCTCGTGGCTTTTTTTATTGATATCAAAGTAGAGTATTTAATTATCATGGTTGTTAAGATGTCAGTTGCCTATAATTAAACCCTCCACATTAGCATAAACATAAAATGTACAAATACCCAACCATCATATCTCAAGAATTTCTTCATAATAAAGTCTGTTAACAAAATCATACAAAATTAATAGATAAAATGTGTAAATAACTTATGTAGAGATCAAGTTTGGAGAACTTTGTTGTTTAGACTTATTATTGGTGGTGAGAACAGATTTATTTTCAATACAATGAACCAAATTTATTGTTTGTTTTAGGCTGCTTTATCAACATCAGCATTGTTTTATAGTTTGGCCTTTGAGCCTTTATCAAAAAATTCAGGGAATCAGGGGAATCAACCATGCTTCTGCTGGGTGAAGGCCAGGTCCATGTGGGTGCTTCCTCTCCTGCGATTCTACACGTAGTTTACAATGTAAAGATTAAATAGATTAAGTAGATTGAGACAACATAGTTTAAGTCTGATGATTACTGAGGCGCAGCTTTAATATCTTTCTTCTGAATACCCCATGCACTTCTCTTTAGCAATCGTGTGTTTTCTTCTCCTTCTGTTCATGGACAGCTGCATGGACACTTCATGTTCCTTTATGTCTCATGAGCCATTTAGGATACCTTGAATGACTCCTTCATTCTGAAAGAATTTTCAGCCTTTGGAATTATGTCCTGTATAGTAGTCTTTAAGAAAGCATCTAATTAATGAAAGGTATATTAGACTATTATTTCACTGTCCCATGTGAATGACAAACCTAGTTGTTCTGGCCAAGGGGGGCTCTCTGTCTCTTTCTGTCTCTCTCTGTCTTTCTTTCTCTCTCTGTCTGTCAGTCTTCATAGAAAGAATTGGTCAAAGCTTCCTTGTTATATATATATATATATATACATATATATATACATGCATATATATATGCATGTATATATGTACATGTGTATGTATATGCATGTATATATGTACATGTGTATATGTATACACATATGTACATGTGTATATGTGTATGTATACACACACAAACACAAGGAATGCCTTGTCAAATTTTTACAATACAGAGTCAGAAACATATAGTAGCATATAGCAAAATAAATTTAAATACAAATAAATACAAAGCCTAATGCATGTCAACATTATTACTGTTTCAAAAGTAAACATGAGGTACAACTTGGTATGTATTCTAGATCACAACTTAATGGATAATTAATTTAATGAGACAGAGTTTGCAAGACATAGGCAATACAGTAATGTAGAAAGTAATAATTCTTACGACATAGGGAAACAGAATAATTGTTAAAGATTCTTCTTATTCATTGTAAAGTTTACCTAAATGACGACAAAATCTTCTCATCCAAAGATGACTAAGACTGGAGTGTCAAACACTCCTGATTATACTAATTCCAATGAGAGATTAGTCACAAGGTTAATATCCAAAGGAATATAAAGAAAATCTATAATAAGACAATATATGACTAATGTTCTTTTTTTAATTAATTTATTTTTTATTCTTTATAGTTTATTCACTTTTTATTCCAGCTGTTGTCCCCTCCCTCATTCCCTCCTAATCCCACCTACCCTCCCTCATTTCCTCCCATGCCCCTTCCCATGTCCACTGATAGGGTAGGTCCTCTTCCCTTTCCCTCTGACCCTAGCTTATCAGGTCTCATCAGGACTGGCTGCATTGTCCTCTTCTGTGGCCTAGCAAGGCTGCTCTCCCCTCAGGGGGAGATGATTAAAGAGCCAGCCCAAGAGTTAATGTCAGAGACAGCCCCTTTTCCTATTACTAGGGAATCCACTTGGAGACTGACCTGCCATGGGCTACATTTGAGCAGGGGTTCCAGCTTATCTCCATGCATGGTCCTTGGCTGGAGTATCAGTCTCAGAAAAGACCCCTATGCCAAGATGGTTTTTGTTTTTTTGTTTGTTTGGTTGGTTGGTTTTTGTTTCTGTTTTTGTTTTTGGTTCTGTTGCTCTCCTTCTGGAGCTCCTGTCCTTTCCATGTCTTTCTATCTCCCCCTTATTTCATAAGATTCCCTGCACTCTGGCCCAAGTTTGGCTATTAGTCTCAGCATCTGCTTTAATACCCTGCTGGGTAGAGTCTTTCAGAGACCCTTTGTGGTAGTCTTCTGTCCTGTTCCCATTTTCTCCCTCTTCCAATGCCTGTCCCATTTGCCTTTCTGAGTGAGGATTGATCATCTTACCCAGGGTCCTCCTTCATGCTTAGCTTCTTTAGATGTACAGATTTTAGTATGTTTATCCTATATTATATGTCTAATATCAACTTATAAGTGAGTATATACCATGTGTGTCTTTCTGCTTCTGGGATACCTCATTTAGGATGATCTTTTCCAGTTCCCACCATTTGCCTGCAAATTTCATGATTTCCTTCCTTCCTTCCTTCCTTCCTTCCTTCCTTCCTTCCTTCTTTCTTTCTTTCTTTCTTTCTTTCTTTCTTTCTTTCTTTCTTTCTTTCTTCCTTCCTTTCTTTTTTATAATTGCTGAATAGTATTCCATTGTGTAAATGTACCACAGTTTCTGTATCCATTCCTTTGTTGAGTGACATGTGGGCTGTTTCCAGGTTCTAGGTATTACAAATAAAGCTGCTACTAATGTTCCTAAGAACGGAGTTTTGCGAGGGTTCATTTTGATTGTCCACTTGGAAGAATCTAGAATCATCAAAGATCCACACTCTCAGGACATTCCTGAGATGTAGTTTCTACATTGGATCAGCTCACGTGCCTACCCTAAATGTGAACAACGCCATTCCATGGGCTGGATATGCAGACTGAAGCAGGGGAGGGTGAGCACCAGTAGTCATTGCTCTTGGCTTCCTGAGTTTAGAAGCAATGGGACCAGCTATGTCAAAGATCTGGCAACCCAGCTTCCTTGACACCAGTGCACCCTCAGGTGCCAAAATTGCCCTTTCCTCCTTAAGCAAGGAGGAATGCAACTCACCATAAACAATTTAAAACTTGAGTCTCTTACAACTGATAAAAAAATTTAATTATTTTCTAGAAGATTCTACTATTACTTTTGTTACATATACTATTTCACTCCATCAGGTCCTTTGTAGTGAACTAAAGATACTTTGTCTTATTAAAAATGTCAGAAATATTCAATTCTGTTTCCAGCATGGCCTGTATGATTCAAGGTTAATTCAACTCCTGTTTAAAGACTCTTTCAGAAGATTGACCTCCCTATGTGCAAGATAAAAGTCTTTGTCTAATTTGCAGTCTGAGCCTACAGGAAGGAGTAGATGAAATAAGCCAATAAGGCAAAAATATTAATTATTAAAAGGTCATGGTCATTTTAGAATGCTACGTTCTTCACCCAGTCATCAAAGCTAAAAATGGAAGTCTTTGGCACACTGAAGCAGAACATGATTCAGATACGGTAAGTCAGAAGCCAGGCAGGACACCTCTGTCCCTTATGGAAAGAAATCATTCCCTTTAAATCAAGGGCACAGAGATGGCATAGCAAGCCAGTGAGAGTCACTTCCATGAATAGTGCCTCTCTGACTGTACCTGAGGACCAGACAAAGGGCCTGCTCTGCAGATCAGTAGCACTAGTTTTCCTGTACCCCAAACCCCAGCTTATATTAATAACAGGCATGTAGGGTACCTCAGACTCCAATTTGCCTGCATTGTTCAGAATTTCTATTCACCTACAAAAAGAAGAGATCTAAATACAAATTTTCTGCAGAATAAATGCCTTTGTAGTTATACAAAATCCTGCATTTGATCTCAAATTGAATAATCAAAGGACCAAAGAGTGAAGTATGCAAATGTTAGGAGGCAATTGTCATATACAGAATTGGTTATTACTTTAATAAGCTTTGGAAAGGCGTGAATGTTTACAAAATTTATAATCTAAGGGGCATTCCAGGAGGCTGGAATTCTGGATTCAGAAGCTATTGCGTACTCCATATGGTACACAATTGTCAAATTCACTTGTAAATTTCATACTGCTAATTTACATCTTATTTTTAGCACTACATTGCTTTTCTGTGACCCTAATATCTAGAATGGAGCTAGTAATTCAAACTTTGATTCCTATATCATTCATGTCAAATTTTCTTTAGTAATGAGTTTCCTGCAATTTCCAAACACAAATGCTTAAAACCTAGTATTTAGAGGGAAAGTAAACACACAGTGACAGACCAGAGTGCATCTGAAGGGGTGGAAGGATATTAAAGTGATCTTTGTGTTTGTTTGTTTGTTTTTAGAAAGCCTCTCACTATATAGAACTCTCTGTGTAGACCAGACAGGCCTCAAACACACAGAGATACGAATACCTTTACTTCCTAGTACTGAGACTAAAGGCTAATGCCACACATCAAGCTAGCCTTTGTGGTTTTTTTGTTTGTTTGTTTGTTTGTTTGTTTTGTTTTGTTTTTTCTGGCTTGAGAGAGGAAAACATTGCAAATATTCTAAGCTGTCAGATGTGGACAATTTTGGGTAGGGAATCTTCTAGTTTGATTTGGATAGCCAGAAAACCAACTCGGAGATCAGTTTCTGTTCAGTTGTAAATAAAGACCAAATTCTGTTCAGAAATAATAATCCTTTATATACAGTATCTCATTTCCAAGGCTTCACTATTTTGAGCCATTTTGCTCATAGAATACCTACTTACAAGTCATCCAAAATGTTGATTCCATGCTACCTATTCTATAGTCTCTCTTCAAATGGCCGGAAAAGTGGTCACTTAATTCAAAGGGTTTTTTGATTATTATTTTAATTTTTTTTCACAATTTATTCATTATATATTCTGTGTGAAGCCCTCTTCCTCAACTCCTCCCAGTTCTACCCTCCCACCCTCTCCCTGCCTACTCCCTTCCCCTAGTCCACTGAAAGGGAGAATTCTCCTCCTCTGCCACCTGCCCATAGTTTATTAAGACTCAGCAGGACTGCTCAGATCCTCTGGGCCACAAAGGGCAACTGATCAAAGAGCAGGCAACTGAGCTCATGACAGAGGCAGCCCCCACTCCCCTTCCTCGGAAACCCACAAGGAGACTGAGCGGCCAATTGGCTACCTCTGAGAAGGGGGTCTAGGTCCTCTCCATGCATGGTCCTTTGCTACTCCATGAGGACCCTCTGGGCTCAGAACTTTTAGTTTTGTTGGTCTCCTTGTGGGGCTCCTGTCCCCTCCATGTCCTTTTATCTCTATCCCTCTCTTCTTCCATAAGACTCCCTGCACTCTGCCCAAAGTTTGGCTGTGAGTGTCAGCATCCGCTTCGATTCCCTGTTAGGTGGATCCTTTCAGTGAACCCTCTATAGTAGGATCCTATCCTGTTTCCTCTCCTCCACTAATTCTGGTGTCTATCCTGTTTACCATTCTGAATGAGATTTAAGCATCCTCTCTAGGGTCCTCCTTGTTGTTTAGCTTCTTTAGGTCTGTAGATTTTAGAACAGCTAAAGGATGCTAATTGTAATGATAACAACAATAATAAAGCAGAAAAAGAAGTTTCCTTTCTTCCCCGGAGATAGCTGTATAAGAGCAGTGGAGAGTGGCCATTCATGCCACCACGTCTTCCTACTATGACCATCTCAGCCATATGTTCTTGGCAAGCTCAGTCTGTGCTATTTGTTTGTCTCTGGTGTCCTCTGTGATTCTCACCTAACAACCAGAGTGCACAGAGTGAGTGCATAGCTTGCCATGAGTACTCCCTGCTCATCATGACTGAGTTGGAGGTGGGTGGAGGGGATGCTAGTATTTTAATGGATTGGCCTGGACTTCTGAAGTTCTGCTCAGTACTGAGCCAGCATCAGTTGTCTTCTCTTGTAACAAGAGTTTTAAGACGGAGGCCCCAAAGGGCTAAACCTGGCCACTTGTTCCAGTTCCGCCAATTAAAACAATGAATTGAAAAGTAGAGGAAGACATTTATTCCAAGTTATGAATAGAAAAAATTAAAGGTGCCCACACATCTCAGATTGATTTGGAGGGCATTGACTGGAGCTTTCTTGCCTTAGGTAGAGAAAACACTGAACCCTGGGAGGTAATTAAAAAGTCTTGGTCATTGTCTAAACTCTGGTCTACAGGACTGTCTGAAAATATTTTTCCTGTCATTGCTTGCTTCAGGAGAGCAGTCTGGCCCCTGTGAGATGACTGCTTCTGGGCCAGGATGCGGTCACCGTCACCCTCATGGGTGATTGCCCTCAGCTGGGGTGGTCTGCCCCATGAAATTTTACTGTTCCCTGAGTCCAAGGTGACTTTAGGCTAAAGACAATAACTTACTTTCAGTATTTGGCCTTGGAAGAATGAGATAGGTTGGAGAGTAATTCATCCTTCCCTTTCTCTTGGCTTTTACACTCTGCCAGGCTGCACACTGCACTTTCCACACCATGGAGGGGTTTTTCTTTCTTTTCATTCTGTCCTCCCAGTTTCTCATATCGAAGGCTGGCTGTTTCTTGCTGCTTGACCTTGGGTCTGTGATGTGTAAAACTCTATTGGTTATTGCTAGCCCATCTCATTGAGTCTTGGTTTTTAGATTTTGTAAGTGGTATTTATATATATATATATATATATATATATATATATATATATATATTATATAAAATGTCTATATTTCTGACAATATGGCAGAACGGAATGTGCACAAAAGTTACCTTGTTGTTAGATATAACTAAAATTAGGTGTTTAAAAACCTCTATCATATGTACAATACATAAATAATTCTAAACCTATCAATAAGCAAAGGTCAATGTGAAATTGAGTTTGGTATGATTTCAGTGTTTTTTGTTTGTTTGATCGATTCTATATGATGTTAGTAAAGATCTTAAGAGAGATCAAACCTGGAAGATTGTATATATATATCATAATAAATTCTTGCTAAGTATAATTATTATTTAATGAAACATATACTTTGCAATATTAATAAAACGCAAACATTATATATGTACACTAGTAAATTTTTAGATTATTAAATTAATTTTTTATGTTTTATGTTAATTACAGTTTATTCACTTTGTATCTCAGCTGTAGCCCCCTCCCTCATTCTCTCCCAATCCTATGCCCCCTCTCTCATCTCCTCCCATGCCCCTCTCCAAGTCTCCTGATAGAGGAGAGCCTCCTCCCTTTCCATCTGACCCTAACTTATCAGGATAGGGCATGCAATGTCCTCCTCTGTGGCCTGGTAAGGCTGCCCCGCCTTAAGGGGAGGCGGTCAAAGAGCCAGCCACTGAGTTCATATCAGAGACAGTCCCTGATCCCCTTACTAGAGTGCCCACTTGGATACTGAGCTGCCATGGGCTACATCTGAGCAGGGGTTCTAGTTTATCTCCATGCATGGTCCTTGGTTGGAGCATCAGTCTCAGAAAAGACCCCTGTGCCCAGATATCTCAGTTCTGTTACTCTCCTAGTGGAGCTATTTTTAGATTTTTAAATTGAACTCATTTGCTTTTATCATATTTGCAAACACTCTTTTAAAGGAAATGGACATTGTGGCTATTACAGGTCACAGCTCCACCAGATTAAAATTTTCTTAAGCCATTTATTGATTTTTATTTCTTGGATGGTTAGGTCATCTTCTTTAATGTACACGGTACATTGCATGCACCTATGTGTGGTGCAGCACACACATGCGGTGCCTGTAGGGGCGATAAGAGGCCTGTGCAACCACTGGAGCTTGACTCAGTTGTTAACTGTCAGGTGGGAGCTGGGATTTGAACCATGCTCCTCTGGGAAAGCAACCAGTGTTGTCAACCAATGAGCTACGTTGCCAGCCCTGTTGCGTGGATCTTAATGTCTAGTCCTGTCCTAGACTCAAAAGAGAAAGTTTGTCATAATCTGTCACATAGCTTTCATGTGACTATTTCCAGGGATTTATGATACGTATACAAAAAAACATTCAGCAATAGCAGGTAGGCTAAATTCCAGGAGATGAAAGTATCTTCATATCTTTATATTTAAGGAACAGGATATCTAAGGACAGGAACTGCAAATTTTCCATGAGTAGAGAATAAAATGGTATTTAAACTATCTTAAAAAAGTCCTTATGCTGGGATTGGGAAAAGACAAGGGAGTGGCCCACAGCTGGGATACAAATTGAATAAATTGTAAGAAATGATAATAAAAAAGGGGGGGGGAAGGTTTTATCAGGATCTGTGCCTAAAATGCTATTGGTGCCATTCTATCTTCCTTATTGCACAAAATGCTTAAATTATTTAATTTTGGGCAAGCACTCTGACACTGAGCTACATCCCAAGGCTGTGCCTTGAAACCACAAAAATGACAATTCCAGGTGAAACACCAATCAGCTGGATTTCCTATTATTCTCTTACTTTTATTACTATAGTTAAGTACCCTAAAACACTGATTATTGGAGAGCTGTATTCTCTGTCATACCTAAAATCAGGAACTGTATGTGAGACAAGAAAAAAAAATTCTTCATCTCATTTAAAATTGCATATTTGGTTGCAGTTTTTACTAACATAACCACTGTTTTTTTTTTTTGTTTTGTTTTGTTTTTTTTTTTACTAAAGTTGTTTTGTAAGCTTTTACAATGTCTTTTATTCCTTTATCTGTAATGTTTAAGGACATTTAAAAAGTTATATTAGCCACTGT
>REGO01000246.1:2367504-2430069 GCA_010120015.1 Rhombomys opimus | reverse complement strand
TCTTTCTTTCTTTCTTTCTTTCCACCTCATCCTGAAATACAGAAGTTTTGAAATGCGTTAGAAAAACAGGATGTATTATGTTTCTCACCACTGTACCGAAAAGCCTGACAGGAATAATCTTACAGGCACAGAGATTTATCTTGGAGTCCATGGTGGAGGAAGACACGCCCAAGAGTGGCTTCTGAACAGTGTAGATAAAGGAGCTTCTTACCTCAAATCTAGAAGCAGAGCTGGGACAGAAGGTAATGACGAGATCACAGCCCTCATAGCCTGCCCCCTCGTGGCCACTTCTGCCAACTCTGCTCCAGCAAAGAAGGGTTTCACAGTTTCCCAAATCACTGCTGCCGCTTCGAAAATGTCACCATATATTGATATGAGCCAATGCAGGAAAATTTTCAGGGAACTCGAGCATGGTGAAACAGTATTTGAAGATCAGTTCTAGCAAGATGCTTAAGTAATCACACAGAAATATATGCCATGGTCTCTCTGAAAAATACTGACCGTTATGGATACAGGCATATTTCTGCAGCATGTCCCAGTTTGGATAAAACCTGCTCTACAGTAGCCTCAACCTATGGCGAACTGAGCAGAGAGGATAAAGAAGCTGGAGCCAGATCTGCCTTCACAGAAGCAGGAAACGTAGGTAGTGGTGTTCCCGGACTCCCACTCAGGCTCTGAGACCCCATTAAATCACTTGAAAGTCCTCCCGTCACTTGGACCATTCACAGCAAATTTCTATGGAGTAGGTTTTGCTATCAATGCTCATAGGCTTTTAAGGGCGACATATTTTAGACACCTAAGTCTTCATCACTGGGTTTGAATCCTCCCAGAACTTCCTCTGTCTCTTTGGCTTTCAGGTGATCACACGGCCATGTTATGTTATATACACTGAGAAATTAATATTTTCAGCCAAGTGAAAAAAAAAAGCATTGCTTTCCATATTATTCGTATAGGATATCTGATCACACTTGAACCCCGAGATTGTGTTGTTTACTGGAAAAATATATTTTTAGTTGTGGTGTGGCTCAGCCCTAGCACACCCTTTTTTAACTTTTTTATTATTATCATTTTTCACGATTTATGTCCTGGCTGGGGCTCCCTCCCTCTTCTCCTCCCAATCCCACCCTCCCTCCCTCTTCTCCTCCTATGTCCCTCCCCTAGTCCACTGATAGGGGAGTTCCTCTTCCCCTTTTATTTAACCCTAGCCTATCAGGTTTACTCAGGACTTGGTGGGATTGTCTTCCTCTGTGGGCTGGCAAGGCTGCACCCCCCAGAGTGACGTCATCAGAGATCCTGCCACTGAGTTCAGGCCAGAGAAAATCCCTGCTCCCCTTACTAGGGACAAAACTTGGAGACTAATTAGCAGGGTCACATGGTAGTTCAGTCTCTACTTTTTATGCGTGTGTAGGGCATGGGTACATTGACACTTGCATACACCTGTGTTTTGAAGACCAGAGGTAAACTGTTGTCTCTCCTTTTATTCTACAGTGTCTCTCAATATAACGTGGGTCTACTGGACTGGGATAGGCTGGCTGGCCAGAGAAACTCAGGGATCCATTGGTCTCCTCTTCCCCTTCTTCGGGATCACAAGTGGGTGCAACACACCCATCGTTTTACCTGGATCTTGAGTATGGAAGTCAGTTCCTCATGCTTTCATGGCAAGCCACTATGCACTGGAATAGCTTTCTAGACCTTAACTATTTTGAAAAAAAACAAAAACACAAAAAAAAACAAAAACAAAAAAAACTCTTCCTTTTTTATTAATCATAGGTTCTTTTGTATACAATATAATCTTAATATAGTTTTTTCTCCTTCTACCCCTCCCACTTCCTCCCCCATCTCCTCTCCTATCCAGATCTACTCTTTTTCTGTGTTTCCTGTTAGAAGAGAACAGGCTTCTAGGACGTAACAACAAGACATAACAAAATAAAATATGATAAGATAAAGCAAAAGCCATTGTATCTAAGTTGGACTAGAAAAGCCAACAGCAAAATAAAAAGAGTCCTAAGAGGAGGAATAAAAATCAGAAACCCACTTATTTCTACATCCAGGAGTCACATAAAATTATTAAATTGAAAGTTGTAGTATTTAACTCTTTGGAGGGGCCTCTGAACTCTGATCTCCATACCAATTGAGGTCAATTCCCAGGCTGCAACCTTAAATTACATTTGCAAGCCTTTTGCCAGGAGTACCTTTTAGTTCCATGCTTAATAATATAATTAAGGATCAAGACCCTTTGTACATGTATCCTGGTGAGCGTTCACAGCCTGGCATTCCACGAGGAGTGGGTGGGTGGCTGAAATATTTGCTATTGTGCAGAATGAGCCGCCGGGGCTGACTGGACCTGGAACATAATGAGGGACATGAGTGGACCTGATCAGCTGCTGAAGATTGAAGCTGTCCGTTAGAATGCTTTAAAAGCAAAACACCTACTCTTTTTCAAAAATATACCAAAGGCAACTGACAGGGAAAAAAAAGGGATTTGAAGGGTCAGTAAATCTGAAATTCAGAAGCATTTTCTTTTAGAAATTTTGTAATTAAGAATGCACCTCCTTTCACAACAGTTGGCTGCCCAGGTGGTAATGACCAGCCTCGAAAAGGTGAGTCAGATGTCTTTGTTCAGACAAACCCAGAAAAGGAACAGTTCCATGTGGCTGTCAAAAAAAAAAAAAAAAAAAAAAAAAAAAAAAAAAAAAAAAAAAAGGAGGGAGCAGGCATAATTAGCAATTAAATTTAAGAAACCAGAGTGTACCAGCCCTTGTCAATGGGAGAAGTTTTACTTTTGTTGCTGTCTCCAGTAATCACACATGGACGAGTCTTTTAAACACCAGTCTGGGTGTCTCACTGCATGCTGTTTTATCGTGTTTCCTCTTTGCCAGCATGCACATTTGCGTGCAAGCAGTTCCCATCTGCTCTGTGTAATTTAGTGATTATGAGAAGGCCTTGTGTCCTCCTTGTTTAGTTTAAAAATACAAGGGAGGAGCTTAGTGTGTGGAGATGCTTTGCAGCCAATGCTGGCTACCTGAATTCTATCTCTGTGATTCACAGGGTGGACAGGGGAGAACAGACTCATACGTTGTCCTCTGTCCTCTTCATAGGTATTTCCATAAGCACGCACCCTCTAACGTGCAGGATAAATAAATAAATAAAATATTTCAAAACAGAAAT
Organism: Rhombomys opimus; assembly: GCA_010120015.1. NCBI lineage: Eukaryota > Metazoa > Chordata > Mammalia > Rodentia > Muridae > Rhombomys > Rhombomys opimus. The sequence goes on along the minus strand of REGO01000246.1, from coordinate 2,426,901 downwards.
AGCAATAGAAAGCTCAATTTGCATGGGAAAAAAATCTATATTTCTACAAGGTTTCCTAAGGTCCTTAGCATTTGTTCACATAATCTAAGAATGGAGGCACACACTCAGACAAGATCACTCAACAGTCTGATGTGCGAAGGTATTGAGTTCGGTGGCAATGTGTGTCACGTAGTAAAGTCAAGTCTGTCCCAAATGCATAGTGAAATTCTTCTTTTTTTTATAATTTTATTTTTTTCTTATCAGTTACATTTTATTAATTCTGTATCCCAGCCGTGTCCGCTCCCTCATTCCCTCCCAGTCCCTCCCTCCCTCCCTCATCTCCACTGTGCCCCTTTCCAAGTCCACTGATGGGGGGGGGGGACATCCTCCCAATTCATCTGATCCTGTTTCATCAGGTATCTTCAGGACTGGCTGCAAAGTCCTCCTCTGTGGCCTAGCAGGACTGCTCCTCCCTTGGAGGGGGGGTGGGGAGGTCAAAGAGCCAGTCATTGAGTTCCTGTTAGAAATAGTCCTTGTTCCCCTCACTTTGGGAAACCAATTGGTTACTGAGCTACCACAGGCTACATCTGAGCGGAGGTTCTAGGTTATATCCATACATGGTCCTTGGTTGAATGTCAGTTTCAGAAAAGACCCTGTGCCCAGATATATTTGGTACTTGTGGAGCTCCTATCCTTTCCCCCTCAGACTAACTCCCCTTCTTTCTTATGATTCCCTGTACTCTGCCAAAGGTTTGTTTATGAGTCTTTGCTTTGAAAACACTGCTAGTTAGAGTCTTTCAGATATGCTCAGTAGACTCCTGTCATACGTTCAATGCACATCCCATCTGTCTTTCTAAACGAAGATTGATCATCTTACCCCATGTCTGCTCTCTTGATTATCTTTTTTAGGTGTATAAATTTCATTATGTTTATCATATCTTATAGGTCTATATAAGTGAATATATACCATGTTTGTCTTTCTCCTTCTGGGATATTTCACTCAGAATGATCTTTTCTAGATCCCACCATTTGTCTGCAAATTTCATGATTTCCTCCTTTTTGATTGCTGAGTAGTATTCCATTGTGTAAAAATACCACAATTTCTGTACCCATTCCTCCGTTGATGGACATCTGGGTTGTTTCCAGGTTCTGGCTATTACAAATAAAGCTGCTATAAACATGGTTGAGCAAGTATCCCTTTTGTGTACTTGAGCAAACTTTGGGTATATACCTAGCAGTGGTATAGCTGGGTCTTGAGGAAGCACTATTCTTAATTGTCTTAGAAAGCGCCAGATAGATTTCCAGAGTGGTTGTACCAGTTTACATTCCCACCAGCAGTGGAGGAGGGTTCCCCTTTCTCCACAACCTCTCCAGCATGTGTTGTCTCTTGAGTTTTTCATCTTGGCCATTCTAATGGGTGTAAGGTGATATCTCAGGGTTGTTTTGATTTGCATTTCCCTGATGGCTAATGAGGATGAGCATTTCTTTAAGTGTTTCTCTGCCATTCGATATTCCTCTGTCGAGAATTCTCTGTTTAGCTATGTTCCCCATTTTTTAATTGGGTTACTTGGTTTGCTGCTTTTCAGCTTCTTTAGTTCTTTGTATATACTGGATATTAGTCCTCTGTCAGATAAAGGGTTAGTGAAGATTCTTTCCCAATCTGTAGGCAGTTGTTTTGTTTTGATGACGGTGTCCTTTGCTTTACAGAAGCTTTTCAGTTTCATGAGGTCCCATTTATTGATTGTTGCTCTTAGAGCCTGTGCTGTTGGTGTTCTGTTCAGGAAGTTGTCTCCTGTGCCAATGAGTTCTAGGATGTTCCCACCTTTCTCTTCTAACAGATTTAGAGTATCTGGTTTTATGCTGAGCTCTTTGATCCACTTGGACTTTAGTTTTGTGCAGGGTGATAAATATAGATCTATTTTCATTTTTCTGCGTGTGGACATCCAGTTGGACCAGCACCATTTGTGGAAGATGCTATCTTTTTTCCATTGAATGGTTCTGAAACAATAGTAAACTAACAGACAATCAACCGAATACATGGCATATAGTTTGGTGAAATTTCCTTAACTTTTCTCAAACTCTTACCAGCCTATTTTTCCTTCCTTTCTGAAGACAGTGCCAGGCTTCCTGGATTTATTATAAGCCCCTCACATGGGGTGATTCCTGCTTACATGTACTGTTTTGTTTTTATTACTGTTACTTCCTTTTCTTCTCAGTGTTGCATTCAGTCAGTTGATCAATTAGAGGGATGAGCTGGTGAGTGAGGGAAAGGCTGAATGATGTGACTCCACAGCCCTGTGCAAGATGCTTAAATGTCTTCTACTTTCAGATATGTGGGAATCAAAAACAGAGATCAAAAATTAATGTGTAACCTAAGTGCAGTAATTATGAAGTGTTCTAGTTCAGGGAGGTAATATTTCCAGGGAATGTCTATGAATTATGAGTATATTGAGTGTTTGTCGCTGCCATTGGAGGACCATTTAATTTTTCCACTGTCACTCTTAGGATTGTTTTCACCTGCATGATCAGGCATATTTTCCTCCTTTTATGTACTATATAGCATGTGATCCCGTCTAAATTAGGTAGGCACACATTCAATTGATTGGTTTCTGTCAGGCGGGCACAGAGAAGCCAGTGACACCTTTAAAATTTATTTGAATTAGTCATTTCAGAGAGCCAGGTTCTTGATAGAGGTGAAATTATTCTGATAAGTGAATAGACTGTTATTTACCTGGCATTATAAACAACACCAAGTGTTAAAACTGCTTGTATTTCGACAGGGTAGTCTTTGGGAGATCTGGAGTCCTGGTGTAAATATCCTTCACTCACTTCAGCTCATCAGTTACACAAAGATCTGGTGTCGTGAACAGGCTGATTGGTTAATGATGCTGAGGGTAAGCAGAGACTGACCTTATAGCCAGGGGCGCAAGCCCAGTGTTGCCAAGGAGATCCCATCCTCTCATCAGGCAGGCCAGGAGCCACCACATGGCATCATGAGTAACGCCCGGCTTTGTGGAGAGAATTTACTTTTACAGCTAAAGAATGAAAGCCTGCGTCTGCTCTGTCAATTAAGGATCTCAGCACACGTTCTCTTCCGCAGCCCGCAGCTGCAGACACGGAGATGATGCACGGATATGGTTCCTGTAAAGTACTCAGTATGATCCTCAGGTGACTCAAAGGTGAAATAGTGACATTTTCTGGGAGTTATTCATAGCCAACAAAAGTGCGGCATTATGGGGCTTTCAGCCAGTACCCATTGGCTCTTACTGTATAGGTGACAGTATTATTTTTGAACTATTCAGACCATACATATAATTAGCTATCTATTCTGCAAATTATAAATGATGGCAGGTGCCTTTTAGAGGGGTAGGTCAGCTGATTAAAACACACACCCACCTACCTACACAAGCAAACACACACTGTATGTACAGACACAAATACATATTCATAAACAAATATGTACATGCCTGCTCACACACATACATATACACACATTCACCCCAGCATGCACACTTGCATTCATATATATCACACATGCATGTACACATACATTACTGTAAACCCCATGATTCCTGGACGATACAGAAGAGCTATATCCATGTCAATTTCTTCATAGTGATATCATGATGTATTTATGCAAGGTGCTACCATCGAGGAAAACACATTTGAATCTGCCTGAGCATTTTTTCTACACAGGCATGCCTAGGCCCCCTGCAGTGGAAAGCAAATAATTTCTTCTAAACAGATGGAACAATGCAGCCAGCACTCTAATTGAATGCATAGTATGGTTGTAAGTCTGTCCCTCCACTGAACTGTGAGCTCTTAGAAAATCCCCCTTTGTCTTGGCATTTCTAGAGCCTGTCCTCACACTCCATATTTCCTGAACTATATTCTGCAAAATGAAAATATGCTCTGAGGATTTCATAAGGTCTATCTAGTGTTAGAAATGATGAAAATGAAGCACTTTAAAATGACTTACTGCATTTTATGTGTGAGTCTCAGGCAATATGGTTTATTTTTATCTTAAGTAAGCTAGTCTATTCTACACCTTAAAAGTAAATGTTTTCAATTGGAAAATTATCGGGACTCCATCTTTAATATAGACAACTAGATGAGATCACTTCCACAAAAGTGATGAGAAGGAATGAGACTCCTGGCTGTAACTCTAATGTGGCATGTTTAGCCCCACTGTAATTTCTCTCCTAAGAATGAATTTTGCTAGAGTAGAGGTGTTTCATGTTGAGATGGTATTAGAAATATGAAGACCACTCTAGCTTTAAAGTGAATTGTATTCCACTATTTGAGTATTCTTTTAAAGAATAATAGATGCACACCAACATTCATTGTAATACTACATCAGGGTAGAATAACACAGCCTCTGCATACCGAGAGTCTAGACTCACGCTGGAAATCTAAAAGTAAACAACATGAAAAGGATTTGCATCCCACCTCTCAGATAACGGCACTGATGAAGGGACCCACTTCCTGTAGTCTTTTATCTCTGGTGGCATTTCATTTCTGGAGCTGTTTTTATTTACACATTTGAAGCTTCCTCATATGATTTACAGATATCAAATGTACTCTGTCGGGTTATTTTGAAAGTCTTTTAATCAAATAAGAATAGAGTATATAATATAAGATAGTGTGTTGTAGAAAACCATGTTAGAGATGAATAAAATTTGAGCTTTTCTTTTAAGGATGCTACCTAAATCCACACACAACAAGGTGAAATAGTGGGAAAGGTCATTCTCTGCATACATTTGCTTAATTATGAAAGAACATAATTGTTAATATTAGAATAATATTAACAATTAAGTAAAACACACAAAACAAGTAAAAACACACAAAACAAACGCATTTATGTAATTAATACCAGACAAGGAAACTACACCCACTTGGACTCTGCTCATGAATTTTACTACCGCCAACTCACCATGAGTAACCATTGCTCTGAGTTCATAATACTACGAAATAACCATGCATGTTTTCAAAAGTTATGGTAATGAAATCATGCAAAAAGGTTTGCTTTGTGAACATTTTATTTCACTTAAAGCAACTTGGAGTTTGTTAATGGGTTAGGTTGTAATAATAATACATGAACTTTTATCATTCTATAGTTTATTTTTATCGATCTAATTACTATTCACACACATCTCTGGTATTTAAAGTTTTGTTATTTTGAACAGGAGTTCTAGTATCATTCTTAAAGATACTTTTCACAGCTACAATTGTCCTTCTGTGAACAGCTTACATCAAGAATCAACTATTTGGGTTATGGGATACACATGTTCCCCATCAGTACAGGGTACCAAAACATCACCTATGGTGGCAGAAACAATTTGGACTTGATTTCTGCTGTAGAATCTATCTGTCGACTAGGTTGTTCTGATGATGAATTTATGTAAGTCATTTTTTTAAATCTCCTTTAACGCCTTTTCTTAAAAATCATAGGCTTAAATCCACCGTCTTTTCTATTGTGTTATCTGCTTTGTCTGATTATTGTTACACGAGTTCAGTTGTTCTGAGACTCCTCTTTTTATGCTGTAATAGTCCCTAACTCATTGTGAAACAGTTACTCAGTTCTTGTCTCGGATAAGAACATGAGACTTCCTGCTTTTCAATGTATATCTGACTCTGTTTGAATGTAACACCATGTATTGAAGACATAATTGTTTTGTAGTGTCGTGGGTCATCTGCCATGAGTCTGGTGTCTATCAGCAAATTCATCTTTTATATTTTCTCTTTTGTTCCATTAATTGTGTTTCTCCAGGTTCACATGGGCGTAAATGAGTAATTTTATCCACTCTGCTGATTGACATGTGATGCTGATTTTGAACGTATTTTCTTTTAAAAATTGGAAGGTGGACTCCACTTGGAGAATGAGTCTCTGGGACCTGATAGTCTAGGGTCAGGCAGAAGGGGAGGAAGACTACATCTATCAGTGAACTAAGGGAGGGGCATAGGGGAAGAAGAGAACGGGAGGGTGGATTTGGGAGGAGATGAGGGAGAGAGCCACAGCCAGGATACAAATTAAAAAAAAATTATAATAAATGATAATAATAAAAATTTGGAAGGTGGGACATCAAAGTTCTCTAGTTGAAAGATCTTTGAATAAGAATATACCACATAGTTCTTTACAAGTGAGAATTTGTATTAAGGATTGACTTTTTTAATTAATTAATTTTTTATTTACTTCATATACCAGTCATAGACTCCTCCCTCCTCTCCTCCCAGTCCCACCCTTCATCCCCCATCCCCTAACCCCTATTCCTAAGAAAAATGGAGCCCACCCTGCAAACAAGTCCTATGAGGACTGAGTTTGTCTACTTCCTCTATAGCCTGGTAGGGCAGTACCCTCAGAGGCAAGTGATCAAAAGGCAGGCAACAGAGTCCACGTCAGAGGCAGCCCCCACTTCCCTCACTAATGGACTCATGTGAAGACTGATGTGCCCACAGGCTACATATATGAAGAGGACATAGGTCCAGTCCATGCAGGGTCCTTGATTAGTGCTTCAGATGCCGCAGCCCCCTCTGGGCCCTGGTCAGTTGGGTTTGTTGATCTTCTTGTGGAGAACTAGTTACCTTTAGGTCCTTTTATCCCCCCCCCCACTTTTCCACTAAACTCTCTGCGCTTCACCCAATATCTGGCTGTGAGTCTCAGCACTGGTTTCTAAACCATTGTTGGGTGGAGCCTCTCAGAGGACAATTCTGACAGACTCTTGTCTGTAAGCATAGCAGAGTATCATAGTAGTTTCAGAGGTTGGGTTTCATGGAATGGGTCTTGGGTTGGGCCAGGCAGTTTGGACATTCCTTCAATCTCTGTTCTATTTGTTCTAGCCTTGCCCCTGCGGTTCTTGTAGGGAGGATAAGTTTTGGATCAAAGTTTCTGTGGGTAGGTGGGTGTTCTTCTCCTTCTACTAGGAGTCTTGTTTAGTTAGAGGGTGTCCTCTTCAGTTTTTATGAGCCTTGCTACTATGAGTCACGACTAGAGTAGCCCTCATATCCTCCCAGAGGCCTATTCTGACTTATATCTCCAGCTTGTCACAGAGATGCTCCCACCCACAGTGTCTATATTCTTCTCTTCAGACCTTCTGTCCTACCCCTGTTCCCTCCACTCTCCCCAGGTCTGATATCTGCCCTTATTTCTCTTCGCACTCCCTCTTCTACCTTGTCCCCTCTCTTCATCCACTATCTTTGTCTCTTCTATTTCTTCTTCTGAGTGAGAGTTGAGCATCCTTCCTTTGGTCCTCCTTGTTACGTATTTTCTTGTGTGTGTGTGCCTTGTAGTATGTTTATCCGGTACTATAAGGCTAAAATCTGCTTATAAGTGAGTACATACCATGTGTGTCTTTCTGTGTCTGTGCTGCCTCACTCAGGATGATCTTTTCTAGTTCCATCCATTTGCTTGCAAATGTCATGGTTTTGTTTTTTTAATTAAATTTTTATTTTTATGTTAACTACAGTTTATTCACCTTGTATCCCAGCTGAAGTCTCCTCCCTCATTCCCTCCCAATCCTACCCCCCCTCACTCATCTCCTCCCATTCATTCCCCTCTCTAAGTCAACTGATAGAGGAGGTCTTCCTCCCTTTCCATCTGACCCTAGCTTATCAGGTCTCATCAGGACTGGCTGCATCGTCCCCCTCTGTGGCCTGACAAGGCTGCTCCCCACTCAAAGTGGGTCAAAGAGCCTGCCACTGAGTTCATGTCAGAGACATGGCTGAGTAGTATCCCATTATGTAAATATACCACAATTTCTGCATCCATTCCTCAGTTAAGGATGTCTGGGATTCTGTCTTTTACAGATAAAACTGCTACAAACATGGTTGAGCAAATTTCCTTGTTGTGTACTTAAGTATATTTTGGATATATGCCTAGGAGTGGTATAGCTGAATCTTGAAGTGGCACTATTTCTAATTTTCTGAGGAAGCGCCAGATTGATTTCCAAAGTAGTTGTACAAGTTTGCACTCCCACCAGCAATAAAAGTCTTGGAGAGATCAGGGATGCAAGGCCCTTTCCTAAACATAATAAATGCTATATACTGAAAAACAATAGCCAACATCAAATGAAAGGAGAGAAACTCAAACAAGCCCATTAAAATCAGGGACAAGACAAGGCTGCCCAGTCTCTTCTTATCTCTTCAATATAGTACTGGAAGTTCTAGTTAGAGCCATAAGACAACTAAAAGAGATAAAGAGGATACAAATTGGAAAGGAAGAAGTTAAAGTATTGCTTTTCGCAGATGATATGATAGTATTCATAACTGACCCTAAAAATTGAATTTTTTGTATTGAATCAGCAATGTTTCTTATTTTAGCTGTCCAAGAGGCTGGTGGGTTTACCAGATAGAAGATGACGGAGACCTATGGTCATATCTCATTTTGAATGTTCATATATTAGACAGCCGTCCCATCCTCCCCTCTAAAATGCAGTCTCAAGCTTGTGGCCTGCTCTGGAGCATCAATTCATCATTACTCATAAGAGATGTTTGAGAGGTATTTGAGGAACCTTCTGAACAGCGAATGGTGTTGTTCTACTGGGAAGTTTGCCATGGATTTTGGTAAATAGCGGAAGGGCTGGCTTCATTTCCTGCTTTGTGTGATTTCTTTTAGCAGCTAAGTAGAAAACTTGACAAAGGTTGCCCGCAGTGTTTAAGTTACAAGCCATTTGTTCAGGGAGTTTAAATTAAAAAAAATGTTTAATGTATATATTTAAATTTATAGACTATATTTTTTTTTACCATATTCCATTAATACCCGGGTGCTCAAAGTTGCTGATGAGGTACAGATATATTTCATTGAATTTTATTATAATTTGATAGCTTATTCGGAGAACCACAATTTTATATTTAAGTTATATTACAAGTGGGTAAGTTGAAAGGAGTTCAGCATCAGCTTTCTACGCAAGTCCCCCTTTTAAAAACCCATTGGCAATGATTTAAGAATTATCAGTGACGGAGTATAAAAGAAAAGTTGGGAATATGTACATTCTAAAGCAGTTCTATAGAAATGCTTGGAATTAAAAATATTACATTTGTGGGGGAGGGCATAAGCCTGCGTGACATTGTTCTCTCATTCTATCACGTGGGTTCCAGAACATTGAATCAGGTCTTCTTTTCTTTACCCATTGATCCATCTCTCCAGTCCAAGATTGCCTCTTAGATTAGTGTAATTAGATTGTCTTTTACCTAACTGTCTATTTTATGGGACAAGCATATGAGCATGCGTGTTCATTCATATGCTTGAATCTATGTGTATAAGAATGTATACATTCACGTGTATGTATGTGATGTGCATATATGTATATAGGTGTATGTATTGTGAGAGCATACGTATGTAAATATGTTTGTGTGTGTATGCATTTTGTATGTATGTTTGTGCATGTGTGTGAGTTTGCACGAGTCTGAATATGTAGGTGTGTAGAAGGTAGAGGGATGCGTGTATATGTGTACATCCTTTGAACCTCACTTTGCTCTTCTCTTCATGGTCTTGTTCTTAGCTTTGAGAGTACATTGTTATTTTCCTTTGTTTTTCTACTAAAGTTATTATTATTAATTTTATTGGACTGGCCGCCTCTTTTTCTATTACTACCATGTTCTTTGCATTTGAGAAGTATTCATTCTATTTTTTTTTTTTTTTAATTTGGGTAAAAAGACAAGAACTTTGAACGGATGAGCAATGAAAATCTGAATTATTAGCTTTGGGTTTGCAGTTTATTCTTTATTTACTCTGCATAGCCTCATGGAATTGAAGGCTATGAGCAGTTATTTCATTTGCTATATATAGAATGAGGTTGGGAAGCTGCAATCTGGTTAGCTATACTGGACGTAATACGGTGCCATTATCATTTGCATTTAAAAACAGGAAATGCCAGGATCCAGCCTTCCTGCTAGACCCAGCCATAAAATACATTGAAATGTCACTGAAATTAAATTATGACCAAACAAATATACGTATGGATGGACAGGAAAATATTGTTGATGGTAAACACAGGTTCTCCACTTTTACTTAAATAATTTAGGGAGCTTCTTGGAAAGTTTGCCGCATTATTAAACCATTACAGTTTCCATGGTTGCACATCCTTATTTTAAATGAACAAATTGAGCCTATTTGTCGTATTTATAAAGATTATCTTGCATTTAAGTTTATAACAGAGAAAAGTGGCTACATGTTTCAAATTTGTTTTGATTTTTTTTTCAAAGAGTCTGTTTGGAGAATATTTTGAAATAATTGATCTAATTGTCTTCTTTGAAAAGCCCTAGAAGTTATTCAGTGTTAATGGAAGGATTTGCTTAACTGTTGTGCAAATGGGCAATGTAAGGAGAAAGGGAAGGAAGCGGCTTGTACACCTCGAGAGTTGAAGTCCTGGGTGTTTACCTCTCATAAAGAAGCACAAATTCACAATCAGAAAGCCTACAAACAAGCACAGTTACAGAACCTGTGACATGCAAATGCTAGAGATCAAGAGCCCTTCCTTTTCCAAGTCCTTTCTTGAACTTTCTGTGATATAGTTTACCTGCGGCAAAAAAATGCCTGGCTGTAACATCACACTGATATACTCTAGTTCTTATTGGACTTTTGGGTAAATTGTGAGGCCATAATGATATATCAATCTGTCTTGTATAGTAAAAAGATCAGTTACGTGTTTTACCTGAGTAAAGTTATGCTGTGTTATTAGGTGAAATTAGACTGGAGAGTGTACAAGTCTGGGGTACATAATGTTTTGTATCATTTATTTACACACTTATGATGTGAGATAAACACTCGAATGTAGAAAATTGTCACAATATCTTTTCTTGTCATTTCCTCTAAAGCTGGATACCAATCTCATACATACTCATTACATTAAGAGGCTTTAATTTAAATCAACAGGGAGGGCATTGTATCATCCTCACCCTCTGTCTGAATTCTTTATTTATAGGGTGAGGTTTTATAACTTGTTCCTGATTATCAGTAACTAATTTAACTCCATATTTCACTAAGGACATTTCATCATACAAACTTTTCTTGGCAATTAAAGGGCATTTGTAGAGAGTTTTTGGCTTTAGTTCATGAAAATTTATGGTTTTATGTTCTTCTGAACATTTCTATTTCGGTATTATATCTCTTGAGAAAAAATACTTTTCTACAGACCAGTTTCAACTTTATAAGAAACTTGGATTCATGCCATTTAATACTCCTTACATCAATTTCGTGCCTTCATTCAACTTTTATTGGCACCAAAATTTATTATGACCAATATTATGAAGTAATATTAATGTTGCATAGTAGTATCCTATTAGGGATATAATTAGATTTCCTCTAATAATTAACATCACTGGATGCATTTATGTTTTCAACACTAACTGTGCAATAATAATTTATTGAAATGCCTTTATAAACATATCGCCCATTTTACAACTAGTTGCTTGAATGCAGATCATTGATTTATGGAACTAATTCATAAACACTGGAAACAAATTCTGTTATTTCAATTTTAGTTCTCAGATTTTCATGTTATCTTTTTTCTTTGATAGGCAAAAAGGAAGCGTTCAGGAATTTCAGTGCTAGGTCCAGGAAAATCAAGGGGAAGATGAGGTGGTGACTGTTCAACCCTAAACTCAATTTCTTTCTCCCATAAAAATGTATTTTATCCAATTATTTTATGTGCATGGGTGTTTTGCATGCATGTGTATCTGTGTGCCATTTGCAAACATGGTGCCAAAGGAGTCCATTGAATCCCTAGACCTGGAGTTACAGATTGTTGTGAGCTGTCATGTAGATGCCGGGAATCAAACCCAGGTGTTCTGGAAGAGCAACCACTGACCCATCTCTCCAGCCCTCTTTCTTTTACTTTTTAAATTTAAATTTAATAATATTTATATATTCCTTTATTGCAATTTATTCACTTTGTATCTCTGCTGCAGCCCCCTCCCTTGTCTCCTCCCTGTCCCACCTACCCTCCGTCTTCTCCCCCTATGCCTTTCCCTAGTACCCTGATAGAGGAGGACTTCCTCCCCTTCTAGCTAACCCTAGCTTATCAGGTCTTATCAAGGCTGGCTGCATCCTCTTCCTCAGTGGCCTGGGAAGGCTGCACCCACATCTGGGCGAGGTGATCAAAGAGCCAGCCAGGGCGTTCATGTCAGAGACAGCCCCTATACCCCTCTCTAGGAAACCCACTTGTTAACTGAGCAGCCAGTGGGCTTCCTTTGAACAGGGGGTCTAGGTCCTCTCCAGGCATAGTCCTTAGTTGGAGTATCATTCTCTGCAGGCTCCCCTGGGCCCAGGTATTTGGGCTCTGTTGTTCTCCTTGTGGAGTTCCTGTCCCCTCCAGGTATTTCTATCCTAAATAATGTCTTTATTAATCCTTTTAAATTTTAATACATTATATGATGTATCTTAATTATATGAATCCCCATTTACCCCTGTCAGTTTTCCTTGGGTCACCACAATACATCTCTTTCTCAACCTTATACCATGTGTGTTTCCTCTCTCTCTCTCTCTGTGCTTATTGTGACATCCTCTGGGGAGGGGGGTCATCAACCTTCCAGTGACCATGCCCAGAAGAAAAATAACTCCCCATCTCCCAAAAGCTATCAGCTACCAAGTGCTCCCCAGTCAGGGATGTACCTGGGTACTGATGGATAGGACAGGGTAGCCCTTATCCTATCCTTGCTGAATTTTTAACTCACTTGGTTTTGTGAAGGTGACCACTGCTGTTTTAGTTTCAAGTGTACAGCAGCCGTTTCATGTACAGAAGATAACCCCTCTCAGTGTTCTTCCTACTCCTCTGGTTCTTTTATTCTTTCTGAACCCCTCTTACTCTTCCTTATATGCCCTTTCTGACTTCTTTACCTATCTCCATGTTTTATTTGGTTAATCTAGGTCCTCCAATATTTAGCATCTGTAAGTTTTCATCACACACCAAAACAAAGGTAAAAATGTTAAAAAAAAAAAAAAAAGCTTATCAATCTAGTTGAGGAGACTTTTGAAAACAATATCACCAAAAAGCACCATGTTCTAATTAACGAAAAAAAAATGACCATTAGCATGTGAGGGGGCCTTTCATCAATAGCACTGGACAATACTTTGATGAGAAAAGCTATGGAAGCTCTCTTCATTTTTTTCTTTCAATTGTTGACTTTTGAGCTGTGGTCACAAACTTAGCAATAAATGGTCAGTACTGGGAGTTCTCACCAGCTCTCAAAGTGCCTGGGCTTTCAAGGCTCAGAAGAACAAACACTTCACTCTTACATGCCACAGACACTGAGTTAGTGCACGGTCCCTGTATATATGACAGAGAAACACATCAACACATAGGAAAGATGCATCGTCCTAACCTTTCTCTCTCATGGCTGCTGATGGACCCAAATGACCACCTTTCCTCATCTACACACTTGCCTGGAAGGCTATCAAGTTTCTTGACCCCATTCCTATATCCACCATTTCCTAATGTCTTCACAAACCTAAAATTGTTATTCATAATATCTGTATCACAGGAAGTCGCAGTCAGAACTTCCTATTTTTGTCCAGCATATTTCAATTTACATGGCAGAACATGGACATACCCTGGTCCCTAATGTGTCCTCTTTGGGACTTTGATACAAATGTGAAAGGTCTTCTGTTAGTGTATCTTTCTCCATCCTCAGGAAACAGTCACTTTCTAGATTTTCTCAGAGGATTTTCCTTCTTTAAATTTAGCTTTCTATCCATGTTAAGGTTCTCATATTTCATTGCACAGTTTGTCTGATACATTTTCTATATTGTTTAATACCTCTTAAATTACTTTAGATTTTTTTTAATGGAGGTTTATGCTACAATACTATATATGTGTTTACTCAATTCCATCCATCCATTAAAAACAAAGTCTGGTTGTCAAGTTGCCATTAAGGTCTTGGTCATTTTCTTCTTTTGGAATGAATGGGAAAAAAATGGAGAAGAAAATAAATGCCATTTGTATTATTTCATATACAAATAATTGGATAAACCCAACAAATAGCTGTTTTTCAATACAATAGTATGGCTTCATGTGTTAATCAAATTACCATGGGTCAAACAATCCTATTAAGCACATTAAATATGGCTACTTTAATTGAGGATTTGTTTTAAATTTTAAACTGTTTAAATTTTTAAAAGCTTTATTATATAGCACTGTAAATCATTGAATGGAAAAGACAAAGAAAGGGCTTAGCTGCTTTCATAAGCATGACCTCTTGACACAAATATTTCTTGTAGGATTATTTTAAACCTTTAAGTAGTGATTTTATTTTAAATGAGTCCATGGCATTACTACATCATCAGTAATTTGAAGTTGACACCAAATATCTTGCTTTAATGTGGACTTACATTAACATTGTGTGATTTGGGACATTATGACCTTGCATATAAAACACGCACTTAACTGTTGTGAATCACAGAAACAGAGCATTTTTCTATTAAATTCATAAAACATTTATGAAAAAAGTATTTCTAGAGACTGAAGAATTTCTAGAGACAGTAAAATCCTTGCTATGAAATCTTGAGGAAATGAGTTTAGACACCTGGAATCCAAGTAAAATTCAGGGCTTTGTATGAACCTGTAATCTAATGTTGGAGAGGCAGAAAGAAGTGTTGTCCTGCAGATAACAAGTCGGTGAGTATGGACAAATGAATGAGCTCCAAGGTCATCAGAAACCGTGTCTTTACAAATAACATGAAGAGTGGTTGAAAGAGACACCTAATACCAACATTTGGTATCTGCATTCCCACATGTTTACAACTCTCTCTCCCTCTTTCTCTCTCTCCCTCTCTCTCTATCTCTGTCTCTGTTTCTGTCTATGTCCCTCTCTGTCTCTCTCCATCTCTCTCTCTCTCTCTCTCTCTCTCTCTCTCACACACACACACACACACACACACACACACACACACACGCACAGAAAACACACAGTATTTCCAAAGATGACAGGGTTTTGGATGTATTTCTTTCAATACTTTCAGTGGGAGATTTAGTCAATTCAGCAGCATGGGTAGAATTTTACCAATGCAGTACTGCAGTACAAATCAATTGCCCTTTGTGCGCAAAGCCTTTCCGTTAAGCCGGAAACTTAAGGTGGTTTTTGATATTTTTGGATACCAACAATATCATTGCTGACATAAATCATTAAGTCTATCCTGAAAAGAATATAATACACTGAAAAATTATGCATTTGCAAATGGAACCAGTAGTTTTCAGCCTCTGAGTCATAATCCCTTTTGGGTGTTCAAACCAGCGTTGAACAGAATTCCCATATCAGATATCCTGGTTATCAGATATCTACATTACAGTTCCTAACAGTAGCATAATTACGGTTACAGAGTAGCAAAGAAATGATTTTATGTTTGGGGTCAACACGCAATGAGTAACTAACTGTATTAAAGGGGGCAGCATCAGGAAGATTGAGGACCTCTGACTTAAAACCATCGAAACCAGTTTTTATTTCCTCACTTCATATGTTTTAAGGGCTCTACTTCCAACAGTGACACTGGCTAAGCTGGCTTCTCACAGGTTAAATAGCAAGCTAGCAGCTTATGTAAGGATCACCACACACACGTTGTATGGCACAGCTTTGAATTTCCCGAAGAAACTCCCCTGCCTTTTGTTTAATAAATCTCCCACTGTGTGCTTCCATCTTCCTCTGGGCTCTAGTAGCAGTTGTCGCCACAATGTGCCAGCTTCCCCTGGGGCCTGTTCTCCACACCTTTATCTCAGAGTCAACACCACCCACAGGCTACACCTACCTTCATATCTTCCTATCGATAGCAGATTTCATGCTCATCTCACACACATTTAGGCAAAAAAACTAAATAAAACAAAACAAAAAAATATTACTTCTTGACTTTATAAATGATACACTTGGTTCACTGAACTCATTCCACCAATTGGATCCAGGGATCCAATTCAGATCATCGTGCTTGACTGCAGTCAGGGTTCATCACAGTTCTGCTGTGTGAGTCATGTGTTTTTATGGCACCTTTATTAGCATCAGTTTTTATGCTATTTGTGGTAGATGGTGTAGTGTTTCCACAGCAACCAAATGAAGATATAAACCATTTACCATATGAACACAGCTGATCTGGTATAACAAAGATATCATTATTTCGATCTCAATTTATGTATAGCTTGAGGGAAATAAGAGACTTCTCTGAATAGTGAATGCTTTTCCACTAGACTTTGGAGGAAATTAGAAGACAAACATAGGCAAAATACACTACTGTAGAAAGTAGAAAAGGCAATGCCTTCACAAGGGAACCAGAAAAATCACACACATCTCACTGCTGGGTGGACAAAAAAAATATTAGATACAGTTGATTTTTTTTTTCAAGCCGCAAGTTCTGAAGGTGGTATGAATTACAGCTTAAATCTGTCTGCAATGATATGGCTCTGATTTATAGAGTTCAGGACTGACAATAGGGTGTGCAGATTGCCATAGTTCCACTCTGACTTTGGGCTTTAAAGAGGTATTATATAGTTATTCCTGCAGTGGAGTGGCTCACCTTCATTTTATAGAGCTCAGTGATGGATGGCAGGCTGAGAGCCTCAAACAGAATGTGCTTCTCCAAACAGTGAGGTGCATTTACCGTGTGTAAAGAGCAGCGCACCACTAGCCTTTAGGATGGGCACTTGACATGGGCGGAATTTAATTATTCTATGCAAACAAACCTTACCTTCAGGGACAGGTTAATAAATTTCTTTTATTGAAAATGAACTTATCTATCAATATAATACCATCTTTCGAATATGGTTTGGAATAGGGGGGAGGTTTTCTTTTAATTACACAAAAATTTGTATTTTGGAAAAGAAAATTGCATCCTCTGATACTTAGCCATTTCTCTAAAATGTAGATAAAATTTTCTGCTCTGTTAGTTATCCAACTTCATTTTCAGTTAAATAAAAATATATATATGAAAACTTATTTTATGTTAATTTAATGTATTGTGCTTTTCTGTCTTTGTTTTATCTTGATATCTAATTCTATCCTTAAATAACTTTATATATTTTTATTTTATAAGATTCATTTATTTTTATTTTGTGTTTGAACGTTTACTGAGGGCATGTGAATCACATGTGTACCTTAACAGGAAAGACTGGTGGTAGGTCTCCTAGAACTGGAATTACAAAAGGTTTTGAGTTGTGGTGTGGGTGCTGAGGACCAGACACAGGTTCTCTGCAAATGCAGCTAGTGCTCTTAACCACTGGCCTGTCCTTCCAGCGTATAAAAAGCTATCTGTATTTTATTCTCCAGAGTTGCTACTTTCTGTCACTCATGGGTGATTATGTTACATTCCATTTGTATAAAGTCAATTTTGTGGACTTTCCCTTAATTTTCTTGTAGCTGTTTCAATTCAAACTGGCCTTCACATAAGTAAAACCACCTGTTTAACTCTTCAGCTTTCTTTACTTCTCATATACAGTGATACCCTATCCCCAGCTGTCACAAAAGTCTAAAAGACTAAGTGAAAACAAAGCTATTTAATAGCCTTAGAGCCTGGTTTAACAACTATTGGTATTAAAATAAAACCGGATACTATCCATTGTAGTCAAATTATTTGTTTGTAATTCTATGTTTCCTATAAGCCATATGCAACCCTTAATTTATACTATGGCATTTTAAGCTTTTAATTTGTCCTCCTTGATGACCATTAAAGAAGACATAGATTGAGGTTATTTGAACAGAAACTCCACATAGCTGGCATTAGTTCTCCAACACCCACCATAGGGATAGATACTTAATAGTATCTAAAAAATTTTTTTTAATTTTATTTTTCTCATTAGTTACATTTTGTTAATTCTGTATCCCAGCTGTATCCCTCATTCCCTCCCCAATCCCACCCTCCCTCCCTCATCTCCTCCCTGCCCCTTTCCAAGTCCACTGATAGGGGAGGACCTCCTCCCCTTTCATATGACTCCCTTTTGTCAGGTATTTTCAGGACTGGCTGCAAAGTCTTCAGTGGCCTAACAGTACTGCTCCTCCCTTGGGAGGTGGGGAGGTCAAAGAGCCAGTCATTGAGTTCCTGTTAGAAGTAGTCCTTGTTCCCCTTACTATGGGAAACCAATTGATTACTGAGCTATCACGGGTCACGTCCGATCAGAGGTTCTAGGTTTTATCCTCTCATGGTCTTTGGTTGAGTGTCCATCTCAGAAAAGACCCTGTGCCCAGATATGTTTGGTCCTTGTGGAGCTCCTATCCTTTCCGCATCAAACTCCCCTTCTTTCATATGATTCCCTGCACTCTGCCGAAGGTTTGGTTATGAGTCTTAGTATCTGCTTTGGAGCACTGCTCTGTAGAGTCTTTCAGATGCTTTCTGTGGTAGACTCCTGTTATACGTTCAATGCATATCCCATTCGTCTTTCTAAATGAGGGTAGATCATCATAACCCGTGTCTGTTTTCTTGATTATCTTCTTTAGGTGTATAGATTTCATTATGTTTATCCTATCTTTTAGGTCTATATAAGCGAGTATATTCCATGTTTGTTTTTCTCCTTCTGGGATACTTCACTCAGAATGATCTTTTCTAGATCCCACCATTTGCCTGCAAATTTCATCATTTCCTTCTTTTTGATTGCTGAGTAGTATTCCATTGTGTAAAATTACCACAATTTCTGTATCCATTCCTCCGTTGATGGACATCTGGATTGTTTCCAGGTTCTGGCTATTACAAATAAAGCTGCTACAAACATGGTTGAGCAAATGTCCTTATTGTGTACTTCAGCAAATTTTGGGTATATGCCTAGCAATGGTATAGCTGGGTCTTGAGGAAGCGCTATTCCTAATTGTCTGAGAAAGCGCCAGATTGACTTCCAAAGTGGTTGTATCAGTTTACATTCCCACCAGCAATGGAGGAGGGTTCCCCTTTCTCCACAACCTCTCCAACATGTGTTGTCATTTGAGTTTTTCATCTTGGCCATTCTGAGTATCTAAAATTTTAACCCTGTGTTTTCTGATACCTGAAAATGGGGCAGGCATGAGAAAAATCCCTAAATCAGCAATAGGAAATGGAATGGCTTGTCCCTGAATGCATAACTCAGTTTCCTGCCTGGAGGGTTTTCACGGCTGTTTCCTGCACTTCCTTCTTATTCATCTAAGTAATCCATATTCATCTTAAATATCCCTTTGATGTATTTTTCTCTAAGGGGACCATACATCTGTTCTTGTATATCTTAAACTATATAAATAATCTCAATATATACCTTGTCCCTGTACTTCATTTGTAAGCTTTTCCAAGGTACAGGTAAGTGATGTTTGTAGGCAAAGATTTAACATCTTACAATATATTTTAGTCAGGCTTGGTGATTCAGGCAGGAAATCCCAGCTACTCAGAAGGGTAAAGTGGGAGATATTCGATTTTCAAAGCCAGTCTGGGATATAAAATTGAGTTAATGACCAGCCTAGGCAAATTAGTCAGACCTTCTCAAAATAAAAGAATTATAATCCAAACCAAAAATAGCTGAAAACATAGCTTAATGGCAGCCCACTTGCTTAGCCTGAACAAGATTCTGTTTTTTTTTAATTTTTCTTTATTTTTTATTTTATTTATTATTTTTTCTTTTTAGTTACATTTTATTAACTCTGTATCCCAGCTATATCCTGCTCCCTCATTCCCTCCCAATCCCACCCTCCCTCCCTCCCTCCCTCTGCCCCTTTCCAAGTCCACTGATAGGGGGGGACCTCCTCCCCTTTTATCTGACCCTGTTGTATCAGGTATCTTCAGGACTGGCTGCAAAGTCCTTCTCTGTGGCCTGGCAGGACTGCTCCTCCCTTGGGAGGTGGGGAGGTAAAAGAGCCTACCATTGAGTTCCTGTCAGAAATAGTCCCTGTTCCCTTTACTATGGGAAACCAATTGGTTACTGAGCTACCACGGGCTACATCCAAGCAGAGGTTCTAGGTCATATCCATACATGGTTCTTGGTGGAGTGTCAGTCTCAGAAAAGACCCCTGTTCCCAGATATATTTGGTCCTTGTGGAGCTCCTATCCTTTCCACAGCATACTAATTCCCCCTCCTTTCATATAATTCCCTGCACTCTGCCAAAGATTCTGGGTTTTAAAATCCTCAATGTAAATATTCATATATATATATATATATATATATATATATATATATGTATATATAATACATGTTATGCTATATCAAAACATATAATGAAGTTTGTAAAGCAAATGTAAACCCTTTGTGTATTCATGACACTTGGAGCAAAAAGTGAAATTTGACTGTCAAAAATTCAAAAAGAAATAAATTACTGATAGGGGAGGAAGACCCCTATCAGTGGACTTAGGGAGGGGCATGCATGCAGAGGGTAGAGGAAGGGAGGGATTGGGACAGGAGGAGGGAGGGAACCACTGGGAGGATACAAAGTGAATAAAGTATAATTAATAAAGAAAAAAAGTTAAAAAAAGAAATAAATTACATGGTTGAATACAATAAAAAAATTGATTTACATTGTTCATTTGTTTGTAAATAGTAAGAGAATCAATACTATTTATGCTTTTCCTTACAACTAAAATAGACAAAAGATAAAATACTGTTAATGTGCACAGTGTTTGACTGAGAGTTATATTATTTAGGTGGTTTTTCACATTTTCTATACAATAGAATATGAGAATAATAGAATAAAGAACCTTCACAAAGTGTCACATCAACTGAATATATGGCTAGAATCATTAAAAAAAATCAGAGTTTAAAATTAATGTATGTTAGGCCTCAAAAATGACAATGTTACTAATTTTAAAAAGATTCTTTATTAATATGGGCTTAAAATACGTTTCTGTGGTCAGGGCCTTTAGAATCCCCTCATTGATGTGTGGTAGATAGTACATTTTCTGAAAGAAAATGTGTCTCTTGGTCTTGTTGAACTATTATCTAGTGTCTTGGGGTTTTTATTGCTTCAGCAAAACACCATAACAACAAATGAACAAACAAACAACAACAAAAACAAGTTGGGGAGAAAGAGTTTATGTGGCTTACACTTCTATACTGATATTGATCTTCATTACTGAAGGAAGTCAGGGCCAGAACCCAAACAGGGCAGGATCCTGGAGGCAGTAGGAGATGCAGAAGCCATGAAAGGATGATGCTTATTGGCTTGCTCCCCATGGCTTGCTCATTCTTCTTTCTATAAAACCAAGGGCCACCAGCCCAAGGACGGGATGGATCCACACACAATGGGATGGGCCCTCCCCGGCTGATAACTGAGAAAATGCCTTAGACTGGATCTCATGGAAGCATTTCCTCAGCTGACGCTCCCTCCTCTCTGATGACTCCAGCTTGTGTCAAGTTGACACAAAACCGCAGGTGCACCTACCTTATTGTACAAATAGTCCCCAAATCACAGAATAGGAAATGCTACTTAACAACCGTTTATGTATAGTTCAGTATTTAGCTACACAGACGTAAAATAGCTTTGTGTGTGTGTGTGTGTGTGTGTGTGTGTGTGTGTGTGTGTGTGTGTAAGAAATCATGTTTTAGGCACCCTGTGATGTTCAAGTTATTATCACCAGTGTTTGTCTAGTGTGGTAGGGTCCTACCTGCTCTGTTTCCTGGAAAATATTGAGAATATATTTCTATGGATGGCATTTCTGGTACACCACAGAGAAGCTAAGCAATTAGAGGGAATGAAAGTACAATGCTTATCTTTTAATTTCAAGATATTTTTTATAAGAAAGGTTATAAATACGTATTTCCAATCCCTGCTATATGTGACATTTATAGACCTTTCAAAATATTTTTAAAAATTCAAACATTGATGAAGATATGGGTTAGTGGATGGCTCTAGGAAGCAGTCCAGTGAAGGAATAGAGGAGTGATGGGGAAGCAGGAAGTGCTGGGAGTCGTTTCTATTCTGAGAGAGGCTGAGGCTGGAATGAAGTGAGAACAATTTAGGCATCACGTCAACCACATACATGGTGAGCTACATTTGACCAGCTCCTTCAGCTGCTGCCACGTGACTCTCAATACACATATGTAGAGGAGTGACCAAACGTCAGAGAAGTCAGAGTAGAAGTGACTTCTGATCATTAATACTGTCAACTAGGAGGATCACCATGGAAACAAATCTCCAAGTATGGTTGTGAGTTTATGGATTATGTTAATAGATGACAGAGATCTACCCTACACGTGGACAGCACCATCTCCTTGGATGAATAAAAAAGAGAAAATGATCTGGAGGCCAGCATTTAGTTATTCTCTCTTGGCTTGTACTGTGATTACAGTGTGTCCGGGCACCAAACTCCCTATGCTGTGGGTTCCCCTTTCCTTCCTCCAGCGTCCTCCCTTTGTCAGACACTTAGCACAGCAACAGAAAATTAAATAACAAAGGCTCTCCTTACAAAGGACAGTGTCAAGAAGTTTATAATTACCTCCTGATATCTTGCCTACCAACAGGGAGAAAATGAGGAACAGTGGTCAAAGGGTGAAAAGAAAGAGTTGAGTCTTTTCAAAGAGATCATTAATCATGAAAAAGGGGATACCTCAGCAGGTATTGATTGCAAAGCCAGTGGGGAAAATTAAGACTGTGTTTTATAGTAACAATGAAGACACTGGGAATAAAAGATACCAGGCTCTTAAGAGAAAGGTGAATTCTCAGTCAATTTTCAGCTAGCATAGAAAGGAGGAATAAGGATGAATAGATGATATTTCCATAGATATTAATAAGAGGCAATGAGATAAATGATGCCTGGAGATGAGGCACTTGGGTAAAATATAACAGACAGATGTATTCAGGAAATCCTCAATCTCTTCACCAGGCTTTTAGTGTGAGCTAAATGCTGATCTAGGGCATCTATATAAATCTTCAAAAGAGAAAATAGTGTTAATAGAATAATAGTGTGATTACTTGTGTGACATCACCAGGAACTCTCTGCCTCACAGCCTTCAAGAAAGACAGCCACACTCTCACCCTCTGCTCAAGAATGCCTAAGAAGGGGATTTGCACTCTTGCTTTTTGTGAACGTTCCCATTATGATCTCTTTCAGTCACATACCGTTTCACTCAGTCTCTAATTCCTCTCAAATCTTACCAGTATAGACACACCACTTAAAGTTTACGGTTGCCTCCCAGTTTCTCTGCTTGAGCATCACAAACACAGTTTCTTCAGAACTTAGATGCTCATAAATAGGCCTTTCTAGATGTTTCTCTTAGATTCTTGCATCCCTGGTTTCAAGCAATTATTTTCAGTTAGTTGTAGAAGTCACAGTCCTCCAGGTGGATCCTTGAATATCTTTTCTCTGGTACATAGTACATACACTCTGTCAACAAAATGCATCAATGCTGACTTTAGAACCTGACAGTCTCTCTCATTCTGAATTCCTAGTTACTGTAAGCACCCACTTAGATCAGAGTGATTGTTTTCTTGATTTTTCCCTGAAGCTTTTCTTTTTAATTCCTAGCATAGCATCTAGGGTAGAAACCTATTCATTCTTCCAATGAAATTATAAGATTTTTTTTTTTTCTGAAGGAAACCCTGCCGTGGCTAACTATGCCACTGATTAAAAGCCACAGTGGCACGGCAGTTTACACAACCCAGATCATTTGCCATTATCCCCAAGCTCTTCTCCCTCTGCCCTCCACGTTCTGCGTGGCAGTCTGGAGCACTGACAGACCACTGTTGACACCAATTGGATTCATCTTCCCTTTCTCCTAGAAGCCCGTCCTGTCTGGTATCATTATGACTTTCTTGCTTACTTCTTGCAAACCTTTGGATATGAATTTTGTGGCAAATATCCACCTGTACATCCTATTTAAAATTACAGACCCACATTATCTATCAGTGCTTTACATTTTCTCTGTAACCTCTATACAAAATTCAGTACATTTAGTCCATGAACTGAGGGTTTTTTGTTTTGTTTTGTTTTGTTTTTTAGTTTCTCATGTGAGACTTATTGCTTGTAAATGTTTTCTTTTCTTTTTTTCTTTTTTTTTTTTTTTTTTGGCAACTGCATCTAGAACACACTTGAAAAGAAAAAAAAATACGGTTGATGATTGTTTTCCAGATTGCATGAGTGAGTAATGTTTGATCCATATGAATCGTTTTCTGCCAGTGTAAGTTGATCAGAGTTCTGTACTTGTCACAACACTGGCTGACTGACATATTGTGTAATGACCCAGAACTTGAAGAATGGGATTTCTCTCAAAATAGATTTGATGAATCAAGCTGAGCCTCTTTTGAGCAACTACAACAATCTTGACAGCTATGTTTGGATAGTAAAACAGGAATGTAATTATATCATGGGAGTGAGGAGAAGTGTTGTGAAAATACTGATGGATAGAAAAGAAAAAAGATGCTTTTTCCAGGGCATATGAGTGTAGTTCAGAGTTCAGGTGGTAGAGACCTTACCTTGCTTGCATGCACGAATATCTAGTTCAGGTCACATCAACTATATCACACATATATACACACACACACACACACACACCAAACAGAACAACAACAACAAAAATCTACCCCACAAAACACACACACACACACACACAAACATATTCTCTGAAGAGAAAGTCAATAGAGTAGTAAAATAACGAACACCTTCCTGTTTACCCAGAGTTGTAGAAGGCATACGTTTTCATCTGACTTAACAGAAAATACAGAAATTTTTTTAATTCCGTATTTTACATTAAATGTGTTTTCAAAATTTTCTCCTCCGCACTGGCTTTGTGGTCAAATTCCATTATTTCCCTGCCAACATTACTGAGTAAAGTTCCAAGAAGATACTTGGATACCCCTTTCTTAGTTTGTAGCCCAGCATTGGGAATTACTTTGATCCCCAGTGCATGAACCCAGGGATTTTGTGGATTTGGTTTTCATGTTCCCAGCTGAAGCTTTGGAAATCAGGTTGTCAGCCCAGCCTATGTGCTACAAAGGCTGCAGCTTCCCTGAAACATCTCGAAGCCTCACAGCTGGTCTCTTCCTCTGTAGCGCAGTACAGAAAGACCCGGGTTGTTGCAGCATCCTGGGCAGGACACAGAGCTGCCTTAGCAACCATAGCCATCAAACCCTTCTTTTCCACAGCTGATTTTATTTTCTCAGAGGTGTTTATCCTTAAAGAAAAATATGGAAGGCCAGGGCTGTAGCCATTATGGTAAGAGCCGTAGGCCTGGACTTTTACCGGATGCAAAGGGAGGTGCTTCCAGGATAGGAATACAGCATTATTTGGATGCGTATTAGGAGTAATACAGCTACTAGGTCATATGGTACTACTTTTTAAAAGTGTTTTTATAAAAATATCCATGCTGATTGCAAGGCAATAGAACATATATGTGATAAAAATCAATAAAAGGAAATGGAAGAAAGCACTGGGAAGGGTCTCGGGGGGTTGGGGGGAGAGGAGAAGAGAGGAGGGCCAAAAAAGACACAGCAACAACACACACAGTGTATGCTAATTTAAAACTGAAATTTAAAAGGAATTGAGTAATACATACTCATAAAACAGAAATAATTGATAATTGATCATTATTATATGGATAAACCTTATTGACAGACATCCTATATCTTGTCACAGTGAAATATTTCCACCAAAGTTATATGTCCTGATATAATTTCTCAAATTGATAGTATATTAGAAAATACAGATAAATCACTGACAGCACTTTAGATGTTCTTATATATATATGGAATTATTTGTGCAGTTAAAATAAATATTTCCCCATTTTTCTTGCTTTTTTTTATTTATAAATTTTAGAACTCAAGCCCAGGGAATATTACCTACATTTAAGATGGGTATTCCAACTTCAAATAACATAATCCAGATAAAACCTACCAGGTATGCCTAGAGGCTTGTCTGTTATAAATCTAGAGCCTGTCAAATGGAAAACAGTATTAAAAACCAAATACAATGCTTTGTCAAGTTCACACTCAAACACATGCATATTATTTATTTTAATTACATATTTATTTTTATTTATCTTTGTGATCATTTGTGTGGGGGGGCGGTGAGCATGTACCCGCCACAATATATGTAATGGAGATAGAGGACAACATCAGGGCTTTGGCTCTCTCCTTCCACAACATGAGTTTTCCGAACAACAATTAGGTCATCAGGCTTGACAGCATGTGCTTTTGCTCACACCTATGCTTACAAGTTTTAATAATTTCTATCCTTTGTTTCTATAGACTCATGGGCTTCTCATAATTCAGTCCAACTTCAAAAGTACAGTTTAACAGTTCCAAATGCTATTTAAAGTACAAAGTGCGAAGTCAGAACATACTTCTGACATTCAGGGCAGTCTTCTAACACTGAGTTACAATGCCAAAACAAATTATGTACCTGTAACATGCAGTGGCCAAAAGTAACCATGACCATTCCAAACATAAAGATTAGGGACACAGCAAAGAATGATCAGATCAAAGAAAGAGTGAAATTCAACAGGGCAAAACCCACCAAACCCTGAAGCTCCATGTCTGGCATCTGGAACTCATGTTGGAATCATCTGGGTTCCAAAGGACTTGAGTGACCTATCCCTCCAACTCAAGTATCTGGGTTACACATGCCTTCTCTTCTCTCTTGCTGCAGAGTTCCACTTTCCCAGCATCTCCAGTACCTAGGAGGCTCCATGCTTCCCTCTCACAGCTTCACACAGTGGGCTCTCAGGGCTTCCTCTCAGGGACTCTGACCCTGTAGCACATTACCTGGCCTCAGTCTCTAGGGCAACATGGTACAAGATTTCATGCCTCCCATAATTCTACATTTTCCATGTGTGCAAACAAGTACCATATGGACAGTTCAACCAGTTCTGTTGGAAATCAGAGATGTAGACTGGCTTCCTTTGATCAAGTTTTATTAGCTTCTGTATACTGGCATGTAAACATAATCTCCTAATCAACTGTCTTCGAGGAAAGAGGCCCCCTCAGCTTTATTCTCAGTTCAGACTCCCTCTGTACAAATGACTTTTCATTTTTAAAAGTTAGAGGCTTCGGTGAGTGGGATTTAATCTCAGGCATGTTTCCTGTTGTCCCTGCGAAGTGAGGACATTTCTCTTTGATGGATCCAGCATTTTATCCAGAAAGTGCCTAGTCTGAATTTAACATGCTTCAGTTCGTTTTCTCTACACAGGGTGCATTTTCATTTCTTTCTGCCCAACATTTTGCTTTTGTTAATGTAGTCAAATTTTTTAGAACTTGGACAGGATAAAGCTAGATTTTTATCCAAAATATCACACAAATGGCTGTTAGACAAATTCCTGACAGGCCTATTGTTCCCTCCTGAAACCTCATGAGCCTTACTGTCTGCTCATTTCCCCCAGAATATCTATTATTTATTCTAAGACAATATTTTACAGGTGTACACTATATCTTTATCATGTTGACCTCTCCTCCAGCACTCCAAGGACAGCTCCCAACACATGCCACTTCCATTTTTTTCTTACACTTAATATTATTTTTTCATGCAATCTACTGAGTCCGGTCAGTGCTGCCTACAGGTGCACTGACTCAATGCCTTGATCTTCTGTGGGTTTGTTTGTTTCGTTTTGGGTTTATTTTTGCAGGTAACCATATTGTAGTGAGTTCATAAGTACAGTCATCATGACAATGGCCATTTCCCATGAAGAAGACAATAATCTAAATAACTTTGAACAGTTATATAATACCATTTAAGTCTTGTAAAGAATATATGACAGGAAGGGGAAATTTCATGGGTAAAATGATAAAAATTGATTTAGAGGAAATATTTTGTGATTGAGATAAGCAGGTATATGTTCAAATGAAGTCGAAAACTTGGGTTTCTGTGTATTCCTTTTCTTACCTTCTCTGAGCTGGTATCTATGCTTCTCATGTTTCTTTCCTGATAATTCTCAGCTTTCCATTTCTCAATATGAAACAGCTACCTCATCTCAAAAATGTGAGCAATGATGGTATCTATGCCTGCCACATCTGACTGTGAAAATTATTTAAGGTGCTCTGTGAAACACTTACAGAGTATTTGTGTAAACAGAGTGTATGCGATAAAAGCCGTTACTATTCTCTGTTTGCCCAGTATTCCCATTAAGCCCCCATTTCACATCATTTCAGCTTGAATTGAATTCTCCGGACTACTTAGTGTTTAAAATTATTTCATGTAAACTAAGTTTTTAATTAGGTAAATAGTGGTCGTGGTAAGGCAGTAGAGAGGTGAAGACATATTTAATGTACAAGATAAGGTCCTTCAATATCAACCCCAAAAAGTAGCTTTGCAGTAGGGGTATATATAAATATATATCATCCCCCCGGGAATCTCAAATGAAACATCTTTAGTGTTTGTTGACTAATAACTAACATTTAATTTCATTAAGGAAATGGAAACTGAAGAATGAAAAGCCACAAAGTTCCTGGGCTCTACCTGGAACTCAGGAGAGCAACTAGAAAGATTAAAATTAGATTGTACCTACTTTAATACTTTCTCCTTATGCTTTCTTCACAATGCTCACACACTAAAGAGTATTTTATACAGCTCTAGGTAAAACTATGCACAGGTAAAAAAAAAATCACTACAGACACTGAGCTAAACCAGCCTGTTCCTAATGTACACTTCATAATTTACATGCTACCATTTCAGGAGTGGGAGTTTTCGACTGTACTTTTTTTATCTAAGGAAAAGATTGAAAGAATAAAAGGAGGAAAGGGGCTGAAAGATGAAATGAAAAAAGGAAGAGGGAGAGGAGGGAGGAGAAGGAGGTGGGAAGGAAAGGTAGGAAACTTACCATGTCTGATTTAGCGTGGGTACGGCCTGTGGAACAGAATCACCACAGTTTGGAGGAACAGGAAGAAGATATCTGACACACACGTGAAGCCCAAGATCAAAGCAGTTTTCTGTTCCTGGCCTCCAGTGTTGTTCCTTTCAGTTTATTGCATACTCTAGGATTTGGTACTAGGCCTCTTGTCTGCATGTTTGCCATCTGACTGTATCTAAAACATCATTTCTTCTTTAACCCACCTCTTTGGCTGTCTTAATTTTCGTTTAGTCATCCTGAAAGATTCTTCCTCCCCCTTCCTCCTCCTCTTCGTTTTCCTTCTTCTTAGTCTTATTATTATCATTATTAATTATTATTGTTGTTGTTATTATTACTATCTCTGAGACTTTGTGTTTGTTCTTTTGGTTATCTAAAATAACAAGTTTTATAATAAACCTCCCGATATCAATTGAGTTCTTCCTCACAAGTGCCTGACATTGTAGAGATATCCCTTTGGGTACTACTGTTGGGCTGTTTCTAGCACTGAGACATCCAAGGCTTAGATTCATGGCTAAGCACCATGGAGGGAGACATTTTCTCTTTCACTGATTAGTTGCCGAGATCCCTAGAACTGAAGAGAGATTAATAAAAGAACATCTTCAAATAGTCAAGTTCCCTGTGACATGAAAGAATTTGCAAATGAAACACTAAGAGGCAGAAGAGACTGTCACAGGCAGCCATACTGCAGTACCCTCCCAGGAAAAAGCTAGGACCTGACAGCACACTGCTTTGAAGTTAATGTCCTGTGTCCGCACAATGCTGTATTCGTCCTCAGACTTAAGAAGTCATTCTTTCTATTGGATTTAGAAAAGCCATTCTGAAATGAGAACTTTCTAACTGTCGTAGATGATGGTCTGATAATTCTCACCTGATCCACTCTGGGAGAAGAGGATCCTTCAGTTGTTTCCCAGAAGGCTAGAGGGTCTGGTGTAGGGTCAGATGTGTGACAGCCCCATCTCAGTGTACAATACACAGGCTGATTTACCACAGTAAAGAATTATAATGACCAAACCTGAATAGTACTGAGTACCTCTATTCCAGAGAAGCAAAAGTACTTCTTCTAAAGTTTTGAAACGCATGTCAACAAAAACAGTTCTCACTCTGTAGTTGAATCATAAAATCAGCTTGAGTGTGAGGGTCTGGAAACTTATGGTTTAGCTTATCACACGATTCTCATTTGTCCTGATGGTTATAAACTTGAGGGCTGAACTACGAACCACCTCCTCCTGCAGGTGTCGGAGGTTACCTCTGAAGTACAGACACATTTTAAAACTCTTTCCGTTTACTACTAAGGGTAAAATATGCAAGCTTAGTAATGTCCTTAGGTGTATGGCCTGGATAATGGTAATAAGAAATTATTTCTTGTCTCTTTGTCTCTCTCCAGACTTTCACAGCTAATAATGATTTCTCTTTGATTTACCCAGAAACATCTCCCTAAGATTTCTGATTATCACAAGTAATTACCAGCAATTATCACTGTGTAATATCCAATATCACCTAGCCATGAGTATGGGTCACTAAGAAAGCACTGAAAAATGAGGATTTCTTCTTGTTGTTATTCTTTTATTTCCCACAAAACCTTCAAGTCAGGAAAGAATCATGTTCTTTTCAAACCTACTTTCCACTGCCATTCTTTGGGAGTCTTGCTGCAATGGTTTAAATGAAATGTCCTTGTTTATTATGGTGACAGGAGTGGGTGTCAGGTCGACAGGGAGTGGATTTGTGGCTGTTAACCTTGTCAACTTGACTCAATTAGGAACGGACTAGGAGCTATGCCTCTGGGTGTATCTGTGAGAACTCTTTCCAGACAGGTTAACAGAGGAAGGAAGACCCTCCCTGAGTGGGATGGAACTACCCCCCTAGGCTTTAGAGCATATAGAGGATGAATTGAATCCAGCACCTCTCTCCCTCCTTCCTACCTGCAGACACACTATGACTGGACATCTGCAGTGCAGTGCCTGTGATGAGGGGTTCTATCCCCAAGCTTTTTAAATTTGTTTTCTCTCACAGAAATGAGGAGAATGACTAATATGCTCATGTGTAGATGGTACACAGTGTGTCTCTTATGCGCTTTCTCTCCTTCCTTCCTGAAGCTCCTAAGCTTTTTCATCTATATCTGTTGTCATTGACAATACAGTGTTGGACAGCCTAACCACCAAGCAAGGCCAGATCTAATGGGAGGGCACCAGAAACACTATGTACAAGACAAAATCAGGATGAAACTGAGATAGCCTTCTGGGTCTGCCCTTGTTGGAGATCAGAAAATATCAAGAGGGGTCAATAGAAAATTAGCTACAAAAACAACTCAGTGATATAAAGCAGAGGAAATGCACTGTGTTGGAGGTTAAATTACCTAAATGCACTTCTTTCAAGTCACATAGCTCAAGACATTAATAGCTAAAATATTAGAGGTGAACACTGATAAGTGATCAGTATGTGTTGACGCGTAAGCTAATAATCTTTATATTCTCCCTGTGCCTCCCCTCCCCCCTGAATTTAATTACATTTATTTTGAATTCAAAATACATATGTAAAAGGGGGAAAGGGGAAAAGGTGATATTTCATCTTTAGATTGTGCTAAAACACACACTTCAAATTCCAGCCAGGGTTAGGATCAATAGCAAAGGGTCGATTTATCTTTGAAATAGCTATGAAATGTCTTATAGTACCCTAAGAGAGTTGAGTCTCATTACTAGCTTCAAAAATGTATGAAAAAAACAATCTTCGGAAAAACTGTTGTCTGAACCTGTCAGTACACCACCAACACATGGCTGGGTGAGTCTGGATCCGGTGTTCTCTTCATGTCTGGTGTGATGTAGACGGCGGCTTCTATCTCCAAGAGGTGTGTACAGCTCTCAGCTGGGCTTAGCAGTGGAATCCAGAGGAGGAACTTGGAGATAGGGGGACAATCCAAGGCAAGCCGCTTGGCTTCAGCTCCACCTGTAGGTACTTCCTGGCCTGTTTGGACTTGCCTTGGGTTCCACTTCATCCTGTAGCCGGACTAGCTCCTCCTCCCAATGCTCTCCTGTTGCCTGACTTCCTCCGACTGCTGCATTGTCCAGGCTTCTGCTTAGCCCTCCTCTCTCCCTGCTCTTGCCACTGCTTGGGTCTCTACTAGGAGGAACTGGAGAGCCAGAATGCTTCTCATCTACTGTTATCTTTTTCTTCTTTTCTTTCTTGGGAACAAAGGACTCCTGGGAAATGATGAGTCTTAAAGCAAACCTCTTCCTTCCGCTGTATCTGTTCTTCCTCTGGTGGCAGCTTTCACATCCTGCCCTACTGGGCACCATTTTTACCAGTCTCCTGGGAGAATGACTCACCTGCAGTCACATTCATTCATCACCCTTTTCTCTGGGAAGGAATGGTTTTGAAATGGAGAAGGCAGACTGCCTTTAACTTGGGCACCTCTTCTCACCATTTCTTTTATTTTCTTTTCCTGTAACAGACCTTCTTTGTCTTTTTAATTTAATTTTATTTTTTTAATCAAAGGAGAAAGGACACTTCCAAATTGCTTGTCGCTGGGATTGGGGGCCGGGTTATAAGGAGTCCCATAGTTTGGCACAGTTTGAGCTCTTCTCACTAGTAGCTTATGCTCTTCCTCGTCTCTTTTGTTCATCAGTGCAAAGTCTTGTGACTTGGGGATGCAAAATCTTAGTATGACACGGTCCGGAGTGAAATTCAACGTGTTACTCCTCAGATTTTATATTTGAATCTTACTCCCAAGTTAATTTTTCAATCCTCAAAAGAAAATGAACAGGCTTGGCAGATGGTTTCCTGGGCAAGATGGCCTACTTTCAAGAATTCAGGCCCCCACAGTTCAGGTACTTTGAGTGTGCATGGCTGCAGTTTTTTGAGGTGCTCACACTCTTATGCCACTACACTTCTCCAGGTCATAGGACTCCAGCAAGGTTTGGTTTGCACTACAGGAGTCTAGAGGTCTCATGAGATCTTACATTCAAAATTGTTTCATGTACACTGAACTTACCCTCTACAGTTTCTGTGTCAAGGATAATGTTTTCCCTGAAAAAACGTTTTTAGAATGTCTTTGCTCTGAGTTATAATTAATCCAAAATGAATAAGCCATTTTTAATTCTTTTAGGTGTTGAAATATGAAGAGTTTAAAATATGTGGAAAAAATTAAAAGTTTCAAATCATGCATTCAGACTCACTATTCTTCTCCACAATGAAACATTAAGTATGATATTGACAGAGTAAATACAGCTCCAATCAACTAGTGCTGTTCAAATTTCCTTCAATTTTTCTCTTTCTAACATATTTTTAAATTAGCATACAAATTATTGAGCCTCCTTATGGCATTTTTTTCTTACACATGTGTCATTATATTTTCTTATTAATTTTTCTCTCCCATTCCCTCTCTCCTCACCTATCCACTAAGAGGTGGAAACAATATACTAGTCACAAGGTCACACACATACCACACTCCTCTATTCTAAACAGATGATTCTCTGAGCTGAAGGTAGCAGATAGCCCAAAGACATAAGTATTAACGTATAGAAAGATAATTTTAAATAATAAAAAGAACAGAGTAAAATTACAATGTTAAAAGACCACAGAGTGTCTTGTTTAAAGGGTCTGCTTTGACTACACCCTGAGAAATCCCAGATTTTCACTTCATTTACCTTTAAGAATGCCTCTGTGGGAAGGCTGAAGGACTCATGTCATTAATTTCCCTTTATGATTTTCTTTAGTGTTTGTTTCTTAAAAAAATCCCCAGGGAGTGCAGCCTTGGCAGGCCACAGAGTAAGACAAAGCAGCTGGGCCTGATGAGACCTGATAGGCTATGGACAGATGGAAGGGGTCCCCTATCACTGGACTGGGGGAGGGGCATGGGAGGAGAAGAGGGAGGGAGGGTGGGATTGGGAGGACAGGAGGGAAGAGGGCTATAGTTTATTCTCTTTGTATCCCAGCTGTAGCCCCCTCCCTCATTTCCTTGCAATCCCAACCTCCATCCCCCATCTCCTCCTATGCCCCACTCCAAGTCCACTGATAGGGGAGGTCCTCCTCCCCTTCCCTCTGACCCTAGCCTATCAGGTCTCATCAGGACTGACTGCATTGTCTTCCTGTGTGGCCTGGTAAGGCTGCACTCCCCAGAGAGAGATGATCAAAGAGTCAGCCACTGAGTTCATGTCTGAGACAACCTCTGTTCTCCTTACTAGGAAACCCACTTGGGCACTGAATAGTATTCCATTGTGTAACTGTACCACAATTTCTGTATTCATTCCTCTATTGAGGGATATGTGGGTTGTTTCCAGATTCTGGCTATTATGAATAAAGCTGCTATGAACATGGTTAAAAAAATAAATGGGATAAAAAGTGAATAAATTGTAATTAAGAAAAAAGAAAAAAATAATTAAAAAACCTCTTTAACATGCAAAGAAACAGAATACTTGGAGAAAAACTAATATACCTTTTCAACATTGTTGCTATAAGAGACACAGTTTCAGGCAACTCTAGCTTCAGCTTTATCTAGATAACAGAATTATTTCCTGATATTTTGAAAACATTAGATAACATCATATATATACGTGTGTGTGTGTGTGTGTGTGTGTGGTGTGTTTGACCACAGCTGTGTGGTCAGCTCATGAAGATTCCGGCCAATTTCTGGTTAGATTATATGCTTTCCTTGAAAACAAGATCCCAAGTAATTTCTTTGGTTGCTTGTTTTCTGTCACTTCTCAATAGTACATACCACATATTTATCATAATGTTCATTTACTAACAAACTAGATGGTTTTTCATATTAAGATTCTCTCATTCTGAGTTTTGTTTTAATGTATAATGTTATTATTGGGCTTGTGATTCTTGTTTAATTATTTCCTAGAAACCTACTTCTGTGACGCTTGTTTGTTATTGGTCCTGGGAGCCTCAGAATCTATTGACTGTCTCTTACTGAGGAAAAATTAAAGCTGAGTTTAGATGCTGTTTGTAGCCTATATTCTTTCCAAACTTCTACATCATTCCTTTATGTATTTTCATGATGTTATTTCTTGACAAGATAAAGTTCACACTGTTCTAATTGCCTTAGTTTCCAATTAGTGGGAACATGGTTTTCAATAAATGAGCTCTGTTATCAACTATTACACAAAGAGCATCTATGTGAAAAAGCAGGGTAGTTATTTTATTCTTTGTCTGTGTCTATGGGTTCAGTTAAGAATGTTTCCTCTCTATCACCCTCCAATTCCATGAAGAAGCTGTGTGTTTGCATCAGTGTCTCTGTCCTCAATTCATTACTTTCTTTACTGTGAATGAGATCTGCCATTGCCCAGATATTAATCTGTGTGAAGCTTACAATTTTAAATATCAGTCTAAAATGATTTTTGTTGTTGTTGCTGCTGTTTGCTTTTGGTTAGTCTGTTTTATTATTGGATTTTAATCAATTCTTAAAGTAACAAGTGTCTGCTTTTGATCATAATAAGAGAAGAGAAAACATTATTTAAGGAACAACAAATTCAAGATGTTTGCTTTTTAAACAAACAGCTACCTCTTTCTATTATTACAGCTCCCATTAAGCAAAATAACATGTTAGTTAAATGAACAGCAAATAAAATAGTCAAGTCTACTAACTAGGCTGTAAACCATATTGTTATTTACAAAGGATTGGCTGTCATGTGGAGAAAGACATTGCCTATCTCTTTATTCTGTTTATTCTCTCATTCCCTTTTTTTTCTTTTCCCTTCTTGTTTTTGAGACAATGTCTCCCTTTATATTCTTACCTGTCCTGGTGTTCAGCATGTAGACCAGGCTGCCCTTGAACTCACAGACTCACAGAGATCCCCCTGTCTCTGCTTCCACAGTGCTGGGGTTAAAGGCGTGTACCACCATTATATGAAAATTAAAATTTTTATTCCCTTTTGACAGAAAGTGAATGTCAGCCAGGTATAATGAAATCTTACTTTGGATTCACATGCATAAAATTCACTTATGAGTTACCATTTTCTCCTTCTATTCCCTCCCTGTTATGATTGACCATTTCAATGTTCAAGTACCAGTAAAGCTGTATTAATAACTTTGTATAATATATGCTTTCCTTTTTCCATTCCTTCTTCTTCTGCTGCTTCTCCTTCTTCTCTTAATTTATTTTTAAAATCTATCTATTTATTTATTTATTTATTTATTTATTTATTTATTACATTATTCACTTTGTATCCCAGCTGTAGCCCCCTCCCTCATCCCTACTCAATCCCACCATCCCTCCTTTATCCTTCCATGCCCCTCCCAAGTCCACTAATAGAAGAGATCCTCCTCTCCTTCCCTCTGACCCTAGCCTATCAGGTCTCATCAGGACTGGATGCATTGTCTTCCTCTGTGGCCTGGTAAAGCTGTTCCCCCCTCACGGGGAGGTGATCAAAGAGGCAGCCACTGAGTTCATGTCAGAGACAGTCCCTAGTCCCCTGACTAGGGTACCCACTTGGATACTGAACTGTCATGGGCTACATCTGAGCAGGGGTTCTAGGTCATCTCCATGCATGGTCCTTGGTTGGAGTATCAGTCTCAGAAAAGGCCCCCATACCCAGCTTTCTTAGTTCTGTTGCTCTCCTTGTAGAGGTCCTGTCCCCTCCAGGTCTTTCTATCTCCCCCTTCTTTCATAAGATTCCCTGCACACTGACCAAAGTTTGGCCATAACTCTCCGCATCTGCTTTGATACCCTGTTGGTAGAGTCTTCCAGAGGTCCTCTGTGGTAGGCTCCTGTCCTGTTCCCTGTTTTCTCCCTCTTCCAATGTCCATCCTGTTTGCCATTCTGAATGAAGACTGATCATCTTACCCAGGGTCCTCCTTCTTGACTAGCTTCTTTAGGTGTACAGATTTTAGTATGATTATCCTATATTATATGTCTAATAGCCACCTATAAGTTAATATATACCATGTGTGTCTTTCTGTTTCTGGGTTACTTCACATAGGATGATCTTTTCTAGTTCCCACCATTTGCTGCAAATTTAATGATTTCCTTGTTTTGTTTTTTTATCTTTGGAGGTTTTTAATGTGTCATGAAGCTTTTTTTTCTTTATTAATTACACTTTATTAACTTTGTATCCCCCCCATGATTCTCTCCCTCCTCCCATCCCAATCCCTCCCTTCCACCACCTCTGCATGCATGCCCCTCCCCAAGTCCACTGATAGGGGAGGTCTTCTTTTCCTTCCTTCTGATCCTAATCAATTAGGTCTCATCAGGACTGGCTGAGTTGTCTTCTTCTGTGGCCTGATAATGCTGCTTCCCCCTCAGGGAGAGGTAATTAAAGAGAAGGCCAATCAGTTCATGTCAGAGACAGTCCCTTTTCCTATTACAATGGAACCCATTTGGATACTGAACTGCCATGGGCTACATCTGTGCAGGGGTCTTAGATTATCTCCATGCATAGTCCTTGGTTGGAATAGCAGTCTCAGGAAAGACCCCTGTGCTCAGATTTTTTGGTTCTGTTGCTCTGCTTGTGGAGTTCCTGTCCTCTCCAGATCTTACTGTTTACCATTTCTTTCCTAAGATTCCCTGCACTCTCAATTCCTATCCAGAAGAGCAAAGAGGCTGGAACATCAGAAGAAGGAGAAAAGAGGAAACAAGTCAGGAGCCTGACACAGAGGACCTCTGAAAAGCTCTGCGCTGCAGACTATCAATGTAGATGCTGAGACTTATGGGCAACTTTGGGCAGAGTGCAGGGATTTCCTTGTTTTTAATTGCTGAGTAGTATTCCATTGAGTAAATGTGCCACAATTTCTGTATCCTTTCCTCCTCTGAGGGACATCTGGGTTGTTTCCAGATTCTGGCTATTACAAATAAAGCTGCTATGAACATGGTTGAGCAAATGTCCTTGCTGTGTACTTGAGCATATTTTGGATATATGCCTAGGAGTGGTATACTGAATTTTGAAGAAGCACTATTCCTAACTGTCTGAGAAGGCACCCGATTGAGGTCCAAAGTTGTTCTACAAGTTTACATTCCCTCCAGCAATGGAGGAGGGTTCCCCTTTCTCCACCTCCTTTCCAGCATATATTGTCACTTGAGTTTTTGATCTTAGCCATTCTGATAGGTGCAAGTTGAAATCTCATGGTCATCTTGATTTGCATTTCCATGATGACAAAGGACATTGAACATTTCTTTAAGTGTTTCTCTGCCATTCGACATTCTTCTGTTGAGAATTCTCTGTTTAGTTCTGCAACCATTTTTAAATTGGATTACTTGATTTGTTGCGTTTAACTTCTTGAGTTCTTTTTATGTTCTGAATATTAGCTCTCTGTCAGATATAGTTTGGTGAAGATTCTTTCCCAGTCTGTAGACTGTTGTTTTGTTCTGAGGACAGTGTCCTTTGCTTTACAGAAGCTTTTCAGTTTCATGAGGTCCCATTTATTGTTTGTTGCTCTTAGAGCTTGTGCTGTTGGTGTTCTGTTTAGGTAGTTGTCTCTTGTGCCAATGACTTCTAGGTTTTTCCCCACTTTTTCTTCTAACCGATTTAGTGTGTTTTGTTCTTATTCACTCTACTCACCAAGTATGCCTCCAGATCTCATCGGCTACTTTCCTGTTGGTTTCTTCTATCCAATTTTCTGTCACGTATGTTCTGCTGCTTTCGATCCTCTACTTCCTTTCAGAGCTCACCTTCAAACATAGTCGCCTTTCAGTTTCCTGAACTTAATAAATATATATGCACACAAATATATATGTTTAATTCTTAATTCGTTATAAGCAGAAAGGCAAAAACTATTTGATTTTCTGAGTCTGACCTTATACCTTCTTTTCTCTCAGTTAATGTACACAATGAATGCTTTTGCATCCATGTTTATCTCTGTATGATTCTCAATAGTCAGGAAAATGGACCCAGCCTACATGTTCCTCAACTGACAAATGGATAAAGAAAATGCAATACATACATAGAAGTAAATTTTGTTCAGCTGTGAGGAAAAAAATGAACTTATTACACATGTAGGAAAATGAACTGAATTGGAAATTATTATGTTAAGCGAAACAAACGTTTTGATTATTAAAGAATGTTAAGATGTCTATCAAGAGGTCATGTCCTCTTGGCAAATCCCACTCTTTGAGGGTCTGTGTGAAGAGCTGTGTAGAGTAGAAAGAAGGAGACTTATGAACCTCAGCTCTTGTCTGCAGGCCCTCCCCCCACGTTGGTTTGTCTGTGACATCTGTACTGGGGACTTGTCTCCATTGGGCTTTTGTGCAATCTCCACCTTTACAGATTCTGATTTTCAGTATCATGTCCCCTGTTAGGAGTTAGAAAGTTATCTTCTTATTTCCAGAAGGCACAAAAGAAAAAATGTTTCTGTTCATAGACATATACATATTTTTCCTTTTACTAAAGAAATCCTATTGTCATTTCTCCAGTGAAATTAATTTTTGAAATATTCAAATCAATTGAATAGGATAAAGGTTGCTATCATCTGGGGACAAAAAAAGGTTATGGTTGAGGAAAATCCATTACAGGTGGTTCATGCTAGCCACAAACCCTAAATTTATCAGTAGGAAATAATCCAAAATGTTGCTTTGAATCGTGTAAGCTTATTTTGTCAAATTGCTATCTGAAGATGATAATAATGATGTCTTGATTCTGCCAAAGTAAATTTAAAAACTGAATTTCAAGGGAGATACTGAGACAGCCAACAGATGTAAAGATGCCTGGCCATAGCTACCAGGGAAGAATCTTTTTCCTGTTAAACTTGAGTAATGCTGTGTTTGGCACTTGCATGAGTATGTTCCACCATACAATCCTCTTATTTGTTCCCCTTCCCTGCTGCCATCCCTCATTTCCATTGTTCCCATTTACATGCCACTTTCACTACGATCACCTACATGCCCCCCAAGAGTCTCTTTGTTCTTCTTCCCTGTCTCATGCGTTCTTTTACCCTCTCATGCCTCCTTCCTTCAAATATACTGTTCCACTCTCGTGGTCTCCTCTTTAAGTTCATGATGCACACATATGCCTGTACATACATGCACACACAAGTGTGTGCATTAAAATACACAAACATATATATTTAACCATATGCACAAAATACACATGGTTAAATTTAAATTCTACTTGTAAGTGAGAATGTGTGGTATTTTATTGATCTTTTAAGCCAGTCTGGCTTATCTCACTATTAAACATTTAGTTCCATCCATTTCTCTGCAAATGTCTTTGCTTCGGTCTTCCTCATAGCTGAAGAGGGACTTCTCAGATACCCCTAAGTGTCTTAAAGGGGATTACAATAACTAACCCTGAAAAGGATACCCTAGGGTGGGAAAGAGGCTTCTTCCTTCAAACCTCCTGAATCCAAATAAAATATACAACTCAAAACCCAACAAGACTGAAGTTGAGAAAATCTTGTAATTTAATTTATAAAAATAACTAAAATTTCACCTTACACCCATTAGAATGGCAAAGATAAAAAACTCAAGTGACAACACATGCTGGAGAGGTTGTGGAGAAAGGGGAACCCTCCTCCACTGCTGGTGGGAATGTAAACTTGTACAACCACTCTGGAAATCAATCTAGCGCTTCCTCAGACAAGTAGGAATAACGCTTCCTCAAGATCCAGCTATACCGCTCCTAGGCATATACCCAAAAGAGGCTCAAGTATACAATAAGGACATTTGCTCCACTATGTTTGTATCAGCCTTATTTGTAATAGCCAGAAGCTGGAAACAACCCAGATGCCCCTCAACTGAAGAATGGATACAGAAATTGTGGTATGTCTACACAATGGAATAAAAACAAGGAAATCCTGAAATTTGCAGGTAAATGGTGGAACCTGGAAAAGATCATCCTGAATGAGCTGTCCCAGAAGCAGAAACACACACATGGTATATACTCACTCATATAGATGTATAATATAAGATAAACCTACTAAAATCTGTATACATAAAGAAACTAATGAAGAGGGAGGATTCTTACTAAAATGCTCAATCCCTATACAGAAAGGCAAAGAGGATGGACATCAGAAGAAGGTGAAAAGAGGGAACAAGTCAGGAGCCTGACACAGAGGACCTCTGAAAGGCCCTGACCTGCAGACTATCAATGCTGATACTGAGACTTATGGACAACCTTTGGGCAGAGTGCAGGGAATCTTATGAAAGAAGTGGAAAACAGTAGATCTGGAGAGGACAGGAACTCCACAAGGAGAGCAACAGAACCAAAAAATCTGAGCACAGGGGTCTTTCCTGAGACT
Source organism: Rhombomys opimus (assembly GCA_010120015.1). Classification (NCBI taxonomy): domain Eukaryota; kingdom Metazoa; phylum Chordata; class Mammalia; order Rodentia; family Muridae; genus Rhombomys; species Rhombomys opimus. The sequence continues at coordinate 2,386,067 of REGO01000246.1, read as the reverse complement.
GATACTCCAACCAAGGACTATGCATGGAGATAACCTAAGACCCCTACACGGATGTAGCCCATGGCAGTTCAGTATCCAAGTGGGTTCCATTGTAATAGGAACAGGGACTGTCTCTGACATGAACTGATTGGCCTTCTCTTTAATTACCTCTCCCTGAGGGGGAAGCAGTGTTACCAGGCCACAGAAGAAGACAGTGCAGCCACTCCTGATGAGACCCAATTGACTAGGATCAGAAGGAAGGAAAAGAAGACCTCCCCTATCAGTGGACTTAGGGAGGGGCATGCCTGCAGAGGGTGGAGAAAGGGAGGAATTAGGAAGGGAAGAGGAAGGGAACTACAGGGGGGATACAAAGTGAATAAAGTGTAATTAATAAAGAATTTTAAAAAATACTTAACCAGCCTCACTTTTAAACACTTTGTAAAAAAACACCTTCTCACTTGATCCAGAACAGAATTTTCCTTGTACTCTTTTGACACAGTGTGTGGATGTGACACATAAGGGTACTTTTGTGTTCTTCCAAGATTATTCTCAGGGAAACAATGTAATTTCTACTGTGATTACAGGGAACTTTCCAATTTCCTTGTAACATAATAGTTGTAATCATTTCTTTTTATTTTGTTTGAGACTTAAATAAAACTTGTTTTGAAACAGAAGCCTCATATATTCCCAGTTGGCTTGAAGTTCACTATGTAGCTGAGGATAATCTTGAAATATTATTATTATTATTACAATTTATTCACTTTGTATCCCTGCTGTAGCCCCTCCATTATCTCCTCCCAGTCCCAGTCCCTCCCGGGAGGTCCTCCTCCCCTACTATCTGACCTTAGGACTGCCTGGATCTTCTTTCTCTGTGGCCTAGTTAAGCCACCTCACCAGGGGGAGGTGGTCAAAGAACCGGCCAGTGAGTCCATGTAGGAGACAGCCGCTTCTGATCCTTCTGCCTCCATGTCCTGGTTGCCGGTACTACAGTGTGCATCATTAACCTGGAATAACAGGTGTAATTTCTAAGTGATGTGTTAGTGTTTGACCGTCTTGAATCTCTTTAGCGCTCAGTGGAACTGTACACACAAGCAGTAAAAGGCAGCTAGATCATTTATGTCATCAAGATAAGAATTAGAGCAGTCACTTCTGCCCCAAGTCATTCTTCATGAGCGTGAAGTGTTCTTTGGGCACTGTTTTTATGTGTTAAAGTAGCTTCGTGTGTGCAGATATCATCAGAGACCTAATAATAATGGCAGAGGTGAGGCAGATACCCACTGTTTCTTAAACAAACAAAAGCTTATGTTTAACATTTTGGAGCTCTGAGGAACGCTGAATGCTAATGTCAAGTGCAAACAGCTCAAATGACTGGCTATTAAATGCTTTTTATTTTTAACTCTTGAATTTTAAGAAGTATAATAACATGAATTTATAAGGAGATCTGATGTTGTTTATTAAGGTTATAGAGTTATAGTTTACAATAGTTGTGAGATCTCATTAGAGAGAAATAGAGAAGTGTGACTCCAGGAAATGTAAGAGTTTATAATATAGAAACTACATTATGGAGTTCCCATGTATTAAAGTTACAGTAAGTTATCTGGTGCCAGATCTCCTATCTCTCTCTTTCTGTCTCTGTCTCTGTCTTTGTCTCTCTCTCTCTCTCTCTCTCTCTCTCTCTCTGTATCTTTATGTTTTCCAGTTTTACCTATTGTTGGGAAATAACAAAAATGAATAGAGCAGAACTTTTTGAGACAAATTACTTAGTACCCTTTCAATTCACTTCCTATATACAATGAGATTTTGAAACTAATTAGTTATCTAAATTCCTTCCCCCCCTCACTTTTGAAAAAGTGAATGTCTTAGCTCTACAAGGTATCATTAATGCCTTTTTCCATACCTATTTATACTCCTTAAAAGTACTTCTTGAGGACTTCAAAGAGTATTTCAGTATTGCACCTATGGCTTCAGCTGCACTGAGAACCAGAAATTCAGCTGTGTGCTTTTACCAGACAATTTGGATCCAAGTGGAAATTACAATTCTAACTTATGTCTTTAACTCTTCTTTCACTAAGACTTTGGTAGAAGGCAAACCTTATGCTTTGCTCTGTCTCAAGTCTAAACCATGCATTCGATTTGCATGTCTTATTTATGTAGTTTTGTATTCCACTACATTGTGTATGTGTGTTTGTGTGTGCATGTGTCTGCCCATACACAAAGCTAGAGCAGTATACTGAGACTCCTGCTCCTTCACTGTTATCAGTATTCCAATGACACAGGGTCTCTCATTGAATCTGGAGCTAGGCTGATGATCACCAATCCTGATAGTTTATTCTGTTTCTGTTGCAAGATTACTGTATTTTTAGCTAATAATTATGCAGAAAATTCTCTTATTCGTGGAACCATGGGTGCAACCTTCTATCACACTAATAAATACCATCTTCTGATATACTGAGGGACAAAAAAAATCCAAGTCTTTGGAAGCTAAAAATACTTCCTATAGTCCTTTATCAATTTAATCTGGTTTTGTTGATTCTTTGTATTGTCCTCTTTGTTTCTAATTTATTGATTTCAACCCTGAGCTTGATTATTTCCTTGCTATCTACTCCTCCTCAGTGTGCTTGCTACTTTTGGTTCTAGAGCTTTCAGGTATGCTTTTCAATTGCTCCTGTGTGAGATCTAACCAATTGCTTTATAAAGGCACTTAGTGCTAATGAACTTTTCTCTTAGCACAGCTTTAATTGTATCCCATATGTTTGGGTATATTGTGCCTTCAGTTTCATTGAATTCTAAAAAGTCTTTAATTCCTTTTTTGTTTGTTATTGATATATTTTTATTACAATTTATTCATTTTGTATCTCAGCTGTAGACCTCTCTCTCATCTCCTCACAGTCCCACCTTCCCTCCCTCTTCTTTCCTTATGTCCTTCCCCTAGTTCACTGATAGGGAGGTCCTCCTCCCCTGCTACCTGGCCCTAGCCTATCAGGTCTCATCAGGACTGGCTGCTTTGTCTTCCTCTGTGGCCTGGCAAGGTTGCCCCACACACACCAGGGGGAGGTAATCAAAGAGAATGGCACTGAATCCATGACAGAGACCGCCTCTGCTCCACTTACTAGGGAACTTACATGGCGACTGAGTTGACTACGGTCTATTGCTGAGCAGTGGGACTAGATCCTCTCCTTGGGTGGTCCTTGGTTGGTGCATCAATTTCTGCAGGTCTCCCTGGGTCCAGTATTTTGCTCTGTTGGTCTCCTTATGACCTCCTGTCCTTTCCAGGCCTTTCTATCCCCCCGTTCTTCCATAAGATTCCCTGCACTCTGCCCAAAGTTTGACTATGTGTCTCAGCATCTGCTTTGATACCCTGCTAGGTAGATTCGGAGGCAAATAGATAAAGAGAAAACCTGAGTGAGGTAACCCAGAAGCAGAAAGACATATAGGGTATATACTCGCTTATTAGCCATATGATACTGGATAAACATACTAAATGTATAGTCCGAAAGAAGCTAAACAACAAGGAGGGCCTTAAGGAAGATGCTTAATTGTCATTCAGAAAGGCAATCAGGATAGACATCAGAAGTGGAAGAAGATGGGGTACAGGACAGGAGCCTACCAGACAGGGCCTCTAAAAGCATTTAATTCCCAGTTTGTTTATGAGTGTCAGCATCTGCTTTGATACACTGCTGAGTGGAGTCTTTCAGAGGCCCTCTGGGGTAGGCTCCTGTCCTGTTTCCTGTTTTCTCCTTCTTCCAATGTCTGCCCTGTTTGCCTTTCTGAGTGAGACTCTACCCAGCAGTGTATCAAAACAGATACTGAGACTCATAGCTAATCTTTGGGCAGAGTGCAGGTAATCTTAGGAAAGAAGGGGGAGATAGTAAGACCTGGAAAGGACAGAAGCTCCACAAAGAGAGCAACAGAACCAAAATATCTGGGCACGGGGGTCTTTTCTGATACAGATACTCCAACCAAGGACCATTCATGGATATAACCTAGAACCCCTGCTCAGATGTAGACCATGGCAGCTCAGTATCCACGTGACTCTCCTAGTAAGGGGAACAGGGACTGTTTCTGACATGAACTCATTGGCTAGCTCTTTGACCGCCTCGCCCTTATGCAGGAGCAGCCTTGCCAGGCCACAGAGAAGGACAGTGCAGTCAGTTTTGATGAGACCTGATAAGCTAGAGTCAGATAGAAGGGGAGGAGGACCTCCCCTACCGGTGGACTGGGAGAAGGGCATGGGAGGAGATGAGGGAGGGATTGGGATGGAATGAGGGAGGGGGCTACAGCTGGGGTTCAAAGTGAATAAACTGTAATTAATATAAAAAATAAAAAGTTAATTAAAAACAAAAACAACAAACAAACAAAGTATTTAATTCCTTTTTATATTTCTTCTCTGGCCCCAGTGGTCACTGAGTAGAGAGTTTGTAGGCTTTTTGTTGTTTCTATTGTTGTTGAAGTGCAGCTTTAATCCATAATGATCTGATAAGATACAAGGCATTATTTCAATTTTCTGGTATCTGTTGATTTTTACTTTGTCACTGACTATATTTTCAACTTTTTAGAAGATTCCATGAGGTGCCGAGGAGAAGGTATATTCTTTTCTGTTTGGATGGACTGTTATGTAGATATCTGTTAGGTCCATTTGATTCATAACATTGGGTGGTTTCATGATTTCTGTTTGGTTTCTATCTCTATGACCTGTACATTGGTGAGAGAAGTGTGTTGAATTCTCCCACTATTAATGTGTTAGGTTCAATGTGTGATTTACACTTTAGTAATGTTTCTAAATTTCTTCTACAAATTTATGGGTATCCTTGCATTTGGGGCATAGATGTTCAGAATTGAGCTATCGTATTGGTGGACTTTTCCTTTGATGTGTATGAAGTGTCTTTCCTCATCTCTTTTGATTAATTTTGGTTGAAAGTCTATTTTATTAGATACTACAATAGCTACTACAGCATGTTTTTTTTGGGGGGAGGCGTTGTTTGCTTGTAAAATCTTTTTCCATCCCTTTACTCTGAGGTAATGTCTATCTTTTTTTTCTGCAATGTGTTCCTTTTATGCAGTAAAATGATGGATCCTGTTTCAGCACCATTCTGTTAGTCTATGTCTTTTTATTTGGGAAATGAATTAATTGACACTGAGAGATATTAATGACTCAAATGGTTGTTAATTCCTGTTATTTTTATGTTTGTGGTGGAAGACAGTCAGAGAAAGAGAGAAAGAGAGAGAGGGAGACAGGATCTTCTTTTGGTTTTGCTGGTGTGGGGTTATTTATTTCCAGTGTTTTCTTGGGTGTAGTTAACTTTCCTGTGTTATAGTTTTCTTTCTAGTATATTCTGTAGGGCTGGACCTATAGATATTAAGCTTGGTTTAGTTATGGAATATCTTGTTTTCTCCATCCATGGGGATTAAAAGTTTTGCTGGGTATAGTAGTCTTAGCTGACATCTGGGGTCTCTTAGAATCTGCAGTATATTTTCCTGGGCCCTTCTGGCTTTATAGTCTCTGTTGAGAAGTCAGGTGTAATTCTGCTAAGTCTGCCTTTATATATTACTTGGTCTTTTTTTTTTTTTTGCTACTTTTAATATTCTTTCTTTGTTCTGTACGTTTAGTATTTAAATTAGTATGTTGGGAGGATTTTCTATGCTGGTCCAATTTATTTGATATTTTATAAGCTTCTTGATGTTTATAGGCATATCATTCTTTAGATTGAGGACTTTTTTTACACAGTAATATTTTTATAAGTTTTATTTTTTAATGCTAGTTACAGTTTGTTAACTTTGTATCCCTGCTGTATCCTGCTCCCTCTCTCCCTCCCAATCCCACTCTCCTACCCTCATCTCCTCCCTGCCCCTTTCCAAGTCCACTTTTCTCTGATTTTGTTAAACATATTTTCTGGGCCTTAGAGCTAAGAATCTTCTCCTTCTACTGTTCCTATTATTCTTTCATTCTGTCTTTTCATGTTGTCACAGATTTCTTGGCTGCTTTGTATCAGGCACTTTTAGGTTTAACATTTTCTTTGACCAAAGTATTAATTTCTTCAATATTATTTTCTAACCGGAGATTCTTCCTTTTATCTCTTATATTCTGTTAGTGATGCTTATGTGTGTAGTTCCTGTTTTCTTCCCTAGGTTTTCTATCTCCAGGATCCCTTCAGTTTGTGTTTTCTTTATTGCTTCTATATCCACTTTCAGGCCTTGAACAGTTTTATTTATGTTCTTCACTTGTTTGTTTGTTTTTTCTTTTCTGTGTTTCTTTAAGGGATTTATCCATTTTTCTCTTCAAATGCCTCTATCATCTTCATAAGATTGGAATTAAGGTCATTTTCTTGTTCTTCATCTGTGGTAAAATATACAGGGCTTGCTGTAGTAAGATATGCAGATTCTTGTGATGCCATATTTCCCTGGATCTTGTTGATTGGGTTTTTATGCTGGCCTTTGGCCATCTCATTGTCCCTGGACTTGGCAGGCCTCCAAAAAATGGAGCTCAGGGGAGCAAACGCACTCTACTGCCTTTGAGAGTACTCTGGTAGTCCCAAGTGATAGCAGGCCTCTGGTAGTATCAGATGGCAGTAGGCCTCTAGCAGTCACTGATGGTAGCAGGCCTGTGGTACTTCCAGATGGGAGTAGTTCTCTGGGAATGCAGGCAGAGCTGTGGGCCAGGCAATGGTGTGCACAGTGAACAGGACAGAGCCCACCATTCCTATGCTTACCTGGAAGGACCCGGAGTGGACCTCTGGGAATGGAGGAAGAGCTTTCAGTCCCAAATGGCACATGGAATTCTACATGGATTTGAGACTTTCTAGTAGCTTTTCACCTCCCATGTGAACAGGTAATAAAAGGCAAGTGCCTCCCTCTATTTCTCAAACATTGTATCTTTTTCTCTACAGAACACAGGTGCCTTAACTTCTGTGGAAACCAGACCCTGGTTTATACTTTTCTGTTCACAAACTGAACACACATTCTTAGTATTTGTTTTTCTTCCCACCATCCATATATAGAAGCACATAGAACATTTTTATATGGTGCTTATTTTTCATGCTCATACATTTCTCATCTTTATCCTTGCAAACACAGTTCTTTCTTAAGCGAATTGCCACATGTCTTTAAATCATAGAACACTGATCCATTTTATCTACATTGTACTTTTGTTGGTACTTGCATTGTCTCAGTTTGGAGTCTTGAATCAATTTTTCTTTCTTTTGGTCATCATTAGTACATTGCTTTGTTTGGCCTATATCAGGGAGTACAGTTACTAGGTCTTGATTAGTATATATGCCCAGCTTTCCTGGAAAATGACTGACCATTTTTTTTGAAACGGGTATAATAATTTAGCACTGTTCTCAGGAGCATATGAGAATTTAGAGGCCTGTGAGTCTCACAATCTATATCAAAGAACCAATGTTAGACTTTTTGTGTGTGATGGCATTTAATTATTGTCTCAGTTTTATTTTATTGGCTATTAATGAGGTGAGTCATATTTAATATATTTATTATTGAAGAGTCACACACTGTTGCTGTGAAATGCTTTACCAACTAACGTGACTGTTTTCACTTTTCTTTCTTGTTCTTATTGATCTGAAGAACCTTAATCTTCCTGAAATATGGACCTTGCCATTCAAATGTGTGTTTCATATCCTCCTTTGGAACCTTCCACTTTCATTTTTGAGGCTCTTAATTTTATCATTTTAAAAATAAGATTCTTGGTCGTAAGTGTAATAATTTATGGCCAGTAGGTTTTTATACAACTGCTTAAAATTCTTGTCCTGCTCTAAGGTCAAACTATATTACAGTAGAATAACTTTGAATCCCGCATTACTTTGTATTTCACATTTAGTACTTCAATACATCATCTGTGGGACTACATTCCTAGTTTTAGATCGAGGTCTACAATATGAATTATTTTGACCTAGCATAAACTTTAAAAGTTTCTTATTAAGTTCTCTTTAACCAAAAATCTAGCCAGTATATGTAAATCAGCGTTTGTGATAATTTTTTGTTTCAATCATTTCTAATATTCTGTTTTAATATGTATACAGCATATACATAAGCCTTTATCTCCATTTTACAAATATTACTTCTGTATACATCGTCCTTGTATAACTGTAAGGTGCTTTGGAACCCTTGTGTAATTAGATTTTCATGAATATTTTAGCTTCAACTTTGTTTTCCTCCCAAAATAATGATTTAGTGAACTTGATTGACAGTTTCCTGCATCTTGGGTTTTTACTTAATGTTATTCCATAACAACATTTTCCAAGTCCATGATCATGATGAATCTTTGTGTTTATTTAAGTTTTCTTTATTTCTCTTCCATGAGGATGTGTAGTTGTCGAAATAGTGGTCTGAAAAAATTTTAGTTAGCATCCTTACTTCTTGTTGTTTTATATTTATTCATAAAAATTCTTTCCTGTAAAAAGTTTTATATTTAAGATTTTTATATGTCAAATAATGTTTATTCGTTTGAGTTTTCAACAAAAAGCAATGTTCTTCAATCTTCCCCACCCAACACTACCTCTGTCCAACTTATCTGCAGTTCCACCAACTTATCTTTCTTCCAACTTTATGTCTTCACTGTTATTGTCACTATTGTCATCAGTGCTGACCATATATGCAAGCATCTGGAACCATCCCCTGAGCCATGAACAATCTACCAGCAGCCGTCTTCCTTGAGTAAATTTCCCTTCCCCCTCTTGTCAGCCATTAGCTTCTAAAAGACCCTGGTATAGGGCTGGGGCCTTGGGAGGCCTTCTCCACACGTCATCTTCAGTAATTTCTGTTTCATAGATGTTAAGCCTGACATGATTGCAAATACTTGTGTAAGTGGATGCCTCAGAGTTGTTGATTTCATTTAACACTTTTTATAGATTGCTTTGGATTTTGCGTATATACAAAATTGCCTCCTTCCACCTAACACTAAAAAAATATATTACTAATGCCAAATTCTGAATAATTTTCATATTTTAAGATTACTTTCCTTTATGTGTATAACAGAAATCCCAGTAAATATTCCTTCCCAATCTCATTGGAAAATATTTTAACATACTCTGTTTGCATGCTTATCTTTAGATAAACATGTAAGATATTTTATACTCAGGCATTAATTTTTTTATTGAAAATAGTTTATTTTATACAATATATCTGGTTATGGTCTTCCATGCTTACATTCCTCCTACATCCTCTCTACTCACAACCCATCCAATCTACACTGTTTTACTCTCGTATCAGAATGCAAGTAAACACCTAAAAATCAAAATAATAGTAAATTAAAAAGTAACTAACCAGAATAAGACAAAACCCACCATATAGAAAATAGAGGAAAACTGCCAAAGAGAGGAGCACAAGCAGTTTTGGAGACACACGCACACATTCACACACACACACACACACAGAAAACCCATGAAAAACAAAATTAGAGACCACAAAGTATAAGCAAGATATTTGTAAGGGAAAAAAAATTCCAAGAATTATGTGACGAAAACAAAACAAAACAAACAATCCCGCCCCCCCAAAAAAAAAAAAAAAAAAACAGAAACAAAACTTTAAAAAATACCATTTTGTGTTGGCCATCTGCTCGGCCTGGGGCCTGCCTTTGTAAGGTGCGGCCTGTATGCCCTGCGAGACTGTACTAGAGAAAGCTAATTTTCCTTCATGAGCTGTGGTCAGTTGGACATACCTTCCGGGCTACAGGTGGGAGCTTGCGTCTACGTCTACTCCCAGTCCTGGAGCCGAGTCTGGTCTGGACCTGTGAGGTCCTGTGCACGCTCCCACAGTCTCTGTGAGTCCGTGTGCACCAGCCTGCTGTGTCTAGGCCTTGCTCCCTTGCTCTCTCTCGTCCCCTCCAGCTCTTACACTCTTTGTACTGTCTCCTCCTCACAGTTCCTTGATCCCTGAGAGGAAGCGTTCAGTGGAGACATCCATTTGGGACTGAGGGTTCCAAGGCTTCGCACTCTCTGCATGTTATCTAGTTGTGGGTCTCTGTATATGTTCCCGTCTGCTGCAGGTGGACGCATCTAGATACAACAGGACTGACAAGCACGCAGCTGTGCACAGGGCCTGCACAGATCTAAGCTGGATGAGATCTCACTGAGGAGAGCAGAAGCGGACCCGAGTGTCCAAACTCTATTTCTTAATAGATATAATTGGTTTGAGATTTATTGTACAATTACATTGGTGAAGACTGATCATATCAGTTATTATTGTTATTATTTAGTTTTTACAATCCAAAACAAAAAACAAAAAAACAAAACAGGGATCTTGAACAAAGCAAAAAGATGACTTTGGAGAAAGAGGAAGAAAGCAAGTACTCATTCTGCCAGGGGCTCACATCCAGAGTGAGAAAGCAGCCCGGTGGCGGTGAGATTCTAGTTAAAATGGGTGAGTTATCTCCAAGGGTATGAAAACGTACTCACAGCCTGCTGGTGGGAATGTGTACTCGCCCTTCCCCTCCTCCCTGTAAAACAGCGTGGAGGCTTTATAAAGAATGAAACACTCCTGTCTGTGTGGCAGCCCCACTGCTTTCCACTGGTGTCTTTGGAGAGCATTTACTCTAAGCTCCTCGTTTTTCTTATACTTGTATTTGGGAATTCTTCGCTCGGATTAAAATTGGGCCACTCTAGGGGAAAATTATAATTTTTTTGGAAGCACATGTGGATATAATGACTAACAATTACTATAAATTATATTTCCTTTGTGTTTTCCAATCCACACTAGAAGCAAAAACTTACCCAGCAACAGTGAGAACATTTCCTATAACTTCCATAGAAAAAGTCTTTCCTGCATGCTCATAGCTTGTGAAAAAATGAGCTTCCAAGCCCTTTCCTGTTCTGTGGCATTACCAAAATGGAGTTACAGATGAATAGCAGTCTTGTTTTCTCCTGAACAGGAATCTGGGCTTTCAAATTGGAAACATAAGCATTTCTTATGCGATTTGTAATGATGACAATTTTTTGTCTGTTTGTTCTGTTTGACCTGGTTCCATGTAGTCCAGGCTGGCCTGGAATTCCTACTAGCAGAAAATGGTTTTGAAGTTGGGGTTCTTCTTCCTTCCTCTGCCTGCTGGCCTGGCAAGCCTGCACCCTCACCCTGAGATCCTGTTCACTTGTGTACAAGCATGCACTTTACAAGCTGAGCTCCAGATCCAACGCTGGATATTGTCCCTCTGTCAGACATTTATTCCAGACATTTCTATTTGTGAATCTTTTATTAAATATAAATTAAATGATCTTAATTTACCATTTTTTTCCTACACTTATTATGTGTACTTTTTTGTGCTATGATTTCTTGGCAATTCTCTCATTTATCCCTCCTGGTTGTTTCTTTCTCCAAAGCTTTCTATTTAGCTGTATTTTCTTCCTTCGGCTTTTTTTTTTTAAGTTTTTTATCAGTTTATCACTGATAAATATATAAATATACATTTTTAAACTTGATTTTCTTTTTTTTCAAAACAAGACATTTTCTTTAATTTAATGTCTGTGTTTATATTTCTTTATTCCAAAATGTTGATTGTCTGCCTTTCTTACTGTCTTGTCTCTTCCATTTTTCTTTCTTTTCATTTTTCATTTGTGTTTTTGTTTGTTTGTTTGTGAGAGATATAATTTCTCTGTGTAGCCTTGGCTGTCCTGGACTCACTTTATAGACCAAGCTAGCCTCCACCTCACAGAGATCTCCCTGCCTGTGCTTCCCAGAGTGCTGGGATTACAGGCATGTACCACTGAGCCTGGCATCTTCCATTTTTCTCAACTGAGGCTTGAACTCTTTCTCCCCTTTCTAAACCTCCTCTGTGCTCCCAGCTCATGAGTATCCTATTTGTAAACTCACATATTCACAGTAAATTCCCTGATGTGAGAGACAGATGACCACATTATCAAATGCTAAAACATGGTCCTCACTTTGTTAGGAAGGGATTCCATTGTCTGTGTCCACCTGCTGCTATGTGTCCTAGCCTTGGTACTCTTGCAACTAATCTACATATTAACTGCCGCATAGGTAGTGTTTCAGATTCCCCCTCATGCTCTTTGACGGATGACAGTTTTCTTAGCACTAGGGTCTACCCTCCCTGTTCCTTCTAGTCATAGGAACAACTTTTAGCAGACTCACACCTAACCTGGGGACATGTGTGTTAACTCTTACAGTGCCGCTTAGTTTCTGAATGTTCACTGGGAGCAAAGTCCCGAGGCTTACCACCAACGGTCCAGTCTTTCCTGCTCCTCCTTCCCATCTCTGCTTCTCCTTTTGCTCTTTCTATTTGTGTCACCAGAGAATTTTGTATGTTGTTTGGAACACCTTTTAGGCTATGTACTGAGTTAAAAGTAATTATATCTGCTACTTTTTTTTCACCTGTAAACCATCATTTTATTTAATAAAACAATTACTAAAATACATTAAGGTTACTATGTAGACAACATCATAGGGTTGGATAGACACTAAACAAATTACCTTTCACTCTTACCACAAATACTATAAATCTTCATGTAATGTTTGTGTTTTTTTCATGCAAAATGTAGCCTTTATTGTAGTCTAAAGCAAGCAGCATGTATCAAGATATGTTTTATTATTTACCCACTACTGAATTGGAAATGATAAAAGTTGGATCTATGCTGTAAGATTTTTTTTCAGTGAACTATAATTTTGTTCAAATTGTGTATTCCTAGTGTTTTCTAGGGCAGTCCTAAAAGTCTTTAACTACCCACTGTTCCGTGTCACTATAGTTCTAGCATCCCTACATGATGTTAAAACATACAATGGGTGTTTATATACTCTAAAGTTCTCTGGGGGGGTGGGAGTTGAAGGAGGGTAGCCTAATCAGGCAGAGAGAAAAAGCCTCCATTGGGCAGGAAAGAGGAGCAGAGAAATTATAAAATATGGAGAGTGAGCACATATTGTTCTGGAGTGTGATGGTCTGAATACAGCCTATCCTCTAGAGATAACCCAGTTTAATCCGCAAAGTTTCATGGAAATAGCAGCCAGGGCAGGAAGTCAAGTAAACTACAACAGCTGTAGTAAACCGGATCTTCTCTCCAGCACACCACTCTGTGGTTGCCCATCTTCTGTATGTATTATTGCCATTTGTTGTTGGATATAAATAGTTATTATTGAGTTATCTTTTAGTAAAATAGTGGTTATTCCAAAACAGCTGTATAACCAAATCACCACACAGAAACTAGGATTTATTTAATTAACCTAGAGCACAATGCTGGCCAATAGTTATACCATCCTAACTTCAAACCCACATAGTTTCCTACCATTCAGATTCACCCATTAAACTTGCTTTTAGTGATATCTTAGGTCCATGTGGTTCCAATACCTCTCCTCCAAATTCTTCATCCCTCTCTCACCTACTTCCTTCCTCTTCCTCCCACTCTGGACCAGGATGTCCCACCCTATCCTCTCCATTGCTCAGCAATGTGGCTGGTTGTTTTAATTGACAATTTAGAATATCTGTCAGTTGTTCCCTATGAAAGCATAAAATCTAATGTGCATTCCTCCTGAAACAAAATATTTCTAGTCACCAAAGCAGTAGTGACCAAAGGATCTGCAACTTCAGAGCTAGATACTCATCCAATTTCCCTTGGGTTTCTCTTTTCCACTTACCCCTGCTCTCTTCTGAAAATTCTGAGGCTGATGTCTAAATGTTCTGAAAACATGTCCCAAAAATCGCTGCTAGTTTTGAAGGTTGAGCAGGGTCCAGGCATAAGCATGCAATTGAATTTTTCACACACCAGGTTCTGTTTCTTGGGGTCCTGAATGACAGGTTTGTGTTGAGTGACAAGTTTTTGTGAATTTGCTTACACTCGTCAGTTATACATCCCTTTCTTCTGGACAAACTGCCAAACAATTAGCCTGATTGAGACTTTCTCCCCAGCCTAACCCTTTATCTTCCATTTGGGCTTCTCTCTAAGTGACCAGTTATGGAGGCTTGAATGAAAATATTCCCCATTTGCCCAAATGGCAATCTTGTTGGGGGGGGGGGTGGGTCTTCTTGGAGGAAGTGTGTCATTGAGGTGGTGGGTTTTGAGGTCTCCTATGCTTAAGCCCAGGCTCAGTGACACATGTGTTTTTCTTTTGCTTTGTTTTGATTTTGTTTTTCCTGCTACCTGTGCATCAAGATGAAGAGCTTCTTTTCTAGCACATGGCTGCCACCATACTGCTATGTTTTGTTCCATGATGATAATGGACCAGAGCTCTGAAATTTTTGTCGGCCACTCAATTAAATGTTTTCCTCGTTCATGGTGTCTCTTCACAGAAATAGAAACACTAAGAGCTTTAACCTAGCTCTAAGTTAAAGAAACAATGTGATTCTATTCTTTTTTTTTCTACTTCTGTTATTTCCTTTTTTTCACTTTTATTTTAAAATTTCTTTTCTCATACCATATATCCTGATTAGAGTTTTCCCTTCTAGGGAGTTATAAGTACAAAGTGTATAAATGATGTCTACCCAAACAGCCACTTCTACATTTTATACTACACTACCCTTGTACAAATTATGAAGAACTTCAAAATTAAATGATTAATTAAGTGATTTAAATTTAAATTAAGTTAAATGATTTAGAGCTTTTGAAAAGGTACATTATTGATTATAGATTATTGATAAGAAAGAAGCTCAAGAAGAGTAGGAAACTGGTGTTAACTATTGAGTGCCTGTTGGTTGCATCCCTTGGACCACAGCTTGTGTTGATCATGATGAGTGTAGAAGTCAGTTTCTTCACAGAGTCACCTGAAACACACCTAAGAGCTTAAATGTCTAAAATATTTAGTCTCAAAAAAAAAAAAAAAACCCACAACGATTCCTCCTTCAAAGATGCTGAAATTAGGGAGAACCTCATTGATTCTCCTTTCTTCTCCCTCCTGTCTTTTCATAGTGTCAGTAGGGCTCCCCATTGATGAAGATCTTGATGAGTTTGGGCTGTCATATCCTAAGAAGAGCTAGGACCATTTTGAGGAGGTCGGGTTTATGCAGTTCGGATGATGAAATCTGCTAGAAACATTGAGGTTTAGATGCTAGGTAGATTTGTGTTTGATTTTAGTGCTGCAGAAAAATGTCTGGATGAGAATGTAAATATGTAAATAATAACATTAATAGCTATTGGTTTATGAGTGTTGCCAGAATGGCAAGTATACAGCTTGGAAATATTCACAAATACATTTGTACCTTTTTCAGTTATTTAGTACTGTTATGAGAAACATATTAATGTCCCTGTGTTGCATAGAAATAAGGACTTAGGAAGCTCTAACAGACATTTAAATTGAATTAAATAACAGAAAATGACTCCATCTACTCCAAGCAAGTCTCTTTCCTGTAGGAACTGAAACATAAATCTATCCACCATCTCCAACTCCACGTGTGTCTCTTTTCTATCGCAACTAAAACACAGGCTCGAAGTACATAAATAGGCTAATAAAAGGTGTCCTGGATTTACGAATGATGGACATTTAAAGGCTAGTATAAAGGAGATAAAATTTTCATGAGTATCCTTAACATTCTGAAACTGATATTAAAACTCAAGTTACCGTAATGAACTGAGAAGTATTGTCATAAATATATATCTATATATCAGGGATTTTTATTTAGGAAGTTATGATTTATGTGTTTTTTAGCAATGTGAAAATAATTTTCATGTGATTCTAGAAATGTACTATGTTGAGATGATCAGTCTTTGAGTCATGACGTCGGTTGGTTTATCTGACAAGTACTCTCACTGAATTCTAGATAAGTGCCCTAAATTTTACTCAGCACTTTTGTAATCACCATGGCAACCTTACTTATTTACAGTGCATGCTTACTTCTCCTGGTGCTCCATTGTTGTGCAATTTTTACAGAGAAAGGCCAGTTGTCCCCAGCCTGTGCTCATTTACAGAGTACACTCCAAACTGGTTTTCTGTGTAAGCCGTGCTAATTACAAACATTTATGCACATATTTATTTGAAGAGTTACTTTCTACTGAGAAGTACTAAATTTGTAAATCTAGACATTTTTCTTCTCCATAAATTGATATGAAATGGCAAGTTTGGTGAGTAGATTTGTGCCTATGTAGCTAGGCATGGGGGCAGGATGGGAATCAGGGTCAACACCCAGAAGGAATGGGCACCTTGATCCTGAGGGTCATGGTTGTCAGGAGGTTGGACACCCAGCACAGCATGGCTTACATGGGAATTGTGGGGTGTTATCTATCACATTGTTAAGGCACCCTTTCAAGATCATTTAAATGTAAATATAGTAGCTTTTTACTAAGAAAAAATGTTTTCGGAAGCGTTTCTTCATAAAGCATTGATAAATAGCTGAGGAGGCAGGCATGTTTAAGCTGATTTAAACATGACACAGTCTGTACAAGTGTCAATATATCACAAGGTTTCCCAGAGATCTGTATGTTTTTCACATTCGTTCCAATTAAAATCTGAAATAAATAAATGGCTTTAAAATTATATCTGATTAATTTACTTTTTTTGATTGCTCCGTTTTATGTTTTTGTACTTGCTGCCTTTTTACAAAAGGTGCTATGGTTCTTCCCAAATTGAACAGCTTTTAGAATAGACAAATCTTTGACATATAAGCATAAATTTAACTTTTATAGTAGTTTCTGAGATGACTTTTATGATGATTAGAAAGTCAAATGCACTCATGTTGCATTAACTTTTCTTGAGGAGACTTGAAAAAAAATCTATAGTACACACCCCAGATAGTGCACCAATGACAGACCAAAGTAAGGATTTCATTAATGTCCGGCTTAGTGAACCAATAAATATATTTGGGTTGCTTCCAAAAATGTAAATGAAGGGTTGTTTACAGGTGCATGGATGACTCAAAAGTAGTTCTATCCCCAAGAAGCTCACAGTGGTATCCATTTATGAAAGCTACAATTCTGGAGATCTCTCCATTAGTTACCAATGACTCAATAGGTCAGAGATTCATCTCACTAGCAGCCATCACTGCTATGTAACCTTGGGGAGAAAGGGGATTTGTGAATCCTGTAAGTTTCAGGGAGTTCCTGAAACATGTGAGATACTGACTTCTTAAATCTTAAGGAACCTTCCCCAAGAATGAACATTTTCAATTCAGAGGGTAATGCTATACAATGTTTATTATAATTTAACATTCAGGCTTGCATTCTGTCCTTTTCTGTGCTAATAATATGCTTTGTGGTATTCTATAAAGAGGGAGGGTTACCATGTCAGCAAGTGACAGCTCTTGTTGTCATGAGCTCTGCCATCTCTATTGCATCGCAGTATCCTATATTTGATAAGTCATAAAAGATAGCTAAAATCATATGATAAAACTGGTTTTATGCTATGTCATTTTCTTTGCTGTAGGCTATCAAGTGTCTGGAATACATCCACGGCAGGCTAGGCAAAGGTTTGAAGTTCACTAGCTTAAGTGTTGTAAGACTGACTTAACTTCATAGTTTCAACCCACAGTATGCTTAACCAAGATCTATTCATTGCTAATCAAAGAGCATTTCTAGAGTCTACAAAAAACATGAATTTCTAATTTTGCTTGAGAGCACTTTATATATCTAGATATAACTTTATATATTGACATATAAATTCTTTAAAATTGCAAAATATATCTCAAAGCACATACATATAATCTGAGTTAAACGTTCATAAATGGCTATTGATTATAGAAACCATATTTTCCTAATCTCTAAAGAAAAGATAGATAATGCAAGTAATGTTTTATAATGTTATAATAGTTTATAAATATTCCTCATAAATCACAGAATTTAAGAAAAAGCACACCTGAAGTTTTTGCTATCATTGCCGAATATTGAAAGGACTTCAGAAACAATATCCAATGTTACAGTGACTTTATTTTGAATGTACTGGAGCAATATTTGACAGTTTATACATTTAAATATAGAACTTTCTGTGTGTGTTTGAAACCCACTAAGATGGCAAGTGAGTAACTATTTGTAAGAAGACCCTGTGGTTTATGCAGCATTGCATTATCATCTTTGCTTTCAAACAAATATTATTTGAAAGTTTAATCTACTGGCAATGATACCTATATTAAGTCAAAGAGAAAACCAATTTTAGATGGTGGTAAGCAGTCTCCCAAAAGTCCTCTGCAATATAAAACTTAATAGGGAATACCCTGATGAAAGCAGGAAATACTGGCAAAGGCTATCAGGATAGGCTGGAGAGATGACCCAGGGGTTGAGAACATTCGTTGCTCTTCTCACGGTTCTAGAGTTTTTCATGCAAACCTTTTCTTTCTTGTAAAAACAGTAGATGTGAAGGATGGTGATAAGGATCCTTGGGAAAAGCCACCATGCCTGATGACCTAACATGGATGTGATACATGACATGGATGTGATAGAATAAAACTGACTACTGCAGGTTGTCTTCTGACCTCTATGTATGTGCCAATGCACTTATGTGCATGCACACACAAATAAATGTAATAAAAAGTTTAAAGAGTACAATATGTGTTGCCTGCTTTTCTTACAAATAGGCCCTCTACCATTGACAATATGAGAAATTCTAACCTTTAAACTACAACATAAAAACACTAAAAGACATGCATTAAGTAGCTAGCAGGAAAGGGAAACTAATAGCTTCCTTTGCTTATTTTTTTTTTTTTTTTTTTAGTT
>REGO01000246.1:2303827-2365365 GCA_010120015.1 Rhombomys opimus | reverse complement strand
GACAGAGGTTTTCAGAGGCCCTCTGTGGTAGGTTCCTAGGTTGTTTCCTGTTTTCTTATGTCCATCCTCTTTGCCTTTCAGGATGGGGATTGACTGTTTTAGGTAGGGTTTTTTTTTAATATGACATTTTTTTTCTACTAATGCCTTATAGTAGAAAAGCTCTTTTCAGCAGCTTGACCTAGAGAAACATGAAAACACAATTAATTAAGGTTTACTCTAATCATCTGTTGCTCCACCTGGTTCAGGCAGTGTAAGAAACAGCATTGCTCTTCATTGCACAGGAAATCTACTTCTCCAGAGCTGGTGAATCATTCTGTGTCATCATATGTCACATATATGTCAGATGGACATATATGTCAGAGTACCTTCAGAGTTTAGACTCACACAAAGGTTTGAAAGACAAGACGTTAGAAGATACATATCATACAATCTGGGCTCTGAGATAAATACCAAGAAAAGCTGATAACAGGTAGTGGAACCAGCCCAAGAGAAAGAAAAAAGAAACTGTCTGTTGCAGTCTACAGGGCTGAAAGGAGTTGGAGATCTGAAGAGCACTTTGACATCAGACATAGAAGTGCAGAGTTTGGAGTTTGCCCAGCTGGTTTTCGGCCTTGCTTCGCTCCAGTATTTTCTCACCATGCTCCCTTTCCTTCCTTATGGAAAGATAATGTATAAGCTGTGCCAATGTACGTTGGAAGTTTGTGATCTGCTTTTTGATTTTATAGATGATTGTAGTTAACATAGGGCATGTATATCACAAGAAGACTTTGAACTTTGGACTTTTAAACATGGTTAAGACTGTGATAGACTATGGGGACTTTTGAAGTTGGACTAAATGCATTTTGTTTTATGTTACAGCTATAAGGCTATTGGGGCCAGGTAGTGGAATATAGTGGTCGAATAGGTATGGTTCCCACAAATTCATGTATTTGAATACTTGGCCCATAGGGAGTATGTATATATAGTGGCCCATAGCACTATTAAAGGTGTGGCCTTGTTGGAGGAAGTGTGTCACTGTAGAGGCAGGCATTGAGGTCTCATATATGCTCAAGCTATGCCTAGGGTTACACACAGTCCCCTCCTGTTGCCTCTGAAGCAAGATGTGTAACTCTCGGCTTTTTATTTAGCACTATGTCTTCCACAATGCTGACAAGCCTCCACTGTGATGATAATGGACTAAGCCTCTGAAACTGTAAGCCAGCCCCAATTAATTTTTTTTTTCCTTTATGAGAGTTGCACTGTGTTGCATAGTGTCTCTACGCAGCAATAAAATCCTAAGACACAACCCATGGCTGTTTTGGTTGAAATACATTCCAATGAAACATCTTTTCTAGAAATTTGCCTCACAAGGACAAAAGTTCAAGGTGAGCTATTTAGTCTTAATCCATCATCAACAATACAAAAACAAACCAATGAACGAACAAACAAACGGAAAGGATCTTCACCAACCCTATATCTGACAGAAGGATAATATCCAGAATATATAAAGAACTCAAAGAGGTAAACACCAACAAATCAAGTAATCCAAATAAAAAATGGAGTACAGAGCTAAACAGAATTCTCAATAGAAGAATATCGAATGGCAGAGAAACACTTGAAGAAATGCTCAACATCCTTAGTCGCCAGGGAAATGCAAATCAAAACAACCCTGAGATTTCACCTAATAGCCATTAGAATGGCTAAGATAAAAAACTCAAGTGACAACACATGCTGGAGAGGTTGTGGAGAAAGGGGATTTTAAAATCTTGGGATCTGCAAGGCAATCCTGACTTTACATTCACAGCTTCATGGTATGGCACACGGCTTTTCTAGATATCTGCTTCTGCCACATACCTGGCCTTAGCAGCTTTCCTCAGTTGCCAAGCGAGATTCCATATACCCTTTGTTCTATCCTGACCTCTAAGATCAAAGCCATGTGGGCAGAGCTGCCAAGTTCTGCTGCTTGCTGAGACTGCAACGTGGCCCACTTTTTCAACTAGATCTTTACCAATTTTCAGTTTTCAGTGGGTTTCTTCACTACCTAAGCTTGGCTGTTATGGAACTTGCTCTGTAGACCTGGCTGGCCTTGAACTCAGAGATCTGCATGACTCTGTCTCTTGAATTCTGGAATTAAAAGTCTGTACAATCTGGCCCGGACCTAAGCTTATTTATTTATTTATTTATTTACTTACTTATTTACTTACTTATTGTTTGTTTTATTGTTTGATTCCTTTGCACAAGATAAAAGCTTAGCTGGGTGAGATCTTGTCCCAAGGTCACCACTTCCTTAGTTCCATTTAATATCTTTAATCTGTTTATCTCCTTGGCTTTAGCTCCATTTCACTTCCTGGTGGCCCTTTAATCTGTGAACCATCCATTTTTGTATTTTTCCTTTGTCAGCTTGCTACCTTTGATTAAAATGTTCTTCATAAGAGTGAACCATTTTTTTGTTTGTTTTTTGTTTGTTTGTTTGTTTTTTCTATATTAGGCTGTTTTGGCAAATCCCTTCCCTTCCCCCTTAGTCAGACTCTTTAGACAAAAGCAAAACAGAACCACACTCGTCACCAAAATATCATAAGAACAATTTCTAGACAACATAGTAAAATTCTTCTCTAAAACCACTTGAGCCAGACTTCTACAAATCACCCTCAGCTCCACTCTCTTCCATGCTTTTACTAGTGTGGCCTATGAAGCCCCATTTTAAAATATCCCATGGATTTCCTAATCCTAAATCCCAAAAAAAGCCACATTCCTCTAAACAAAATTATAGTGATCCGGCCTATCTCAGCAATACCCCACTCCTGAAATCACCTTCTGCCTTAGGATTTTATTGCTGTGAAGAGACACCATGACCAAGGCAACTTTTATAGAGGAGAACATTTCATTGGGGCTGGCTTACAGTTTTAGAGGTTTAGTCTATTACCAACCTGGTGGGAGGCACGACAGCATCCGGGCAGACATGGTGCTGAATAAGGAACTAAGAGTTCTACATCTTGATCCACAGGCAGCAGAAGGAGACTGTGTGTCCTACTGGGTATAGATTGAGCATATAAAAGATCTCAAAGCCTACCTCCACTGTGACCCCCTTGCTCCAACAAGGCCATACCTTATAATAGTGCCATACCCCATGGATCAAGCATTCAAACCTATACTACACAGGGGAGGGCATTCCTCTTCAAACCACTACAGGTTACATTACGTTACTAAGGAGCACTTAGCAAAGCCCAGCAAGAAGGAACCGTTCTCAGCAGTGCACACAATCAGTTTCCAGGAGATTTTCAAGTGCACCTTAAGTAAGACTAGCAGCGTGCTATTGGATTAGAACTGAAGAGAACACAGACCAAAGTATGTTTAAAGTAGAATCACATAAATTAATGGTTTTCTTGCATCATTTACCAGTTAATGCTCAGCTTTTGAATTTTTAGTTTATAGAGATGTTTGAAAATTAAGTAGTGTGTGTATGTGTTTGTGTGTGTGTGTGTGTTGTGTGCGCAGAGGTTCTGACTTTTTGAGTGGCAAAACCATTATAGGGCATGCTGTTGCTCTTGGTTGTCCTCCAAAGTTAGAAAGTAAGTTTCTCTTTCTGAAGGCACCATACATTTCAGACACAGGTCCCAGAGACCCTCGAGCTGCAACTAAACTGAAAGCCTGCTTCCTAAAACCTCATTTTCATGGTACCAGAAGGGGACATGCAAAGTTCCAAAAGAGAAAATCAACAAAGGGTCCTATCCGGCTCTGACACCTCTGGACCACAATGACTACCATGCGTGATAACCTTAAGTAGGCAGTAGTGGCACATGCACCTTGGAAGTAACCAACATCTCTCTAATTGGACTAAGATCCATTCACCAAAAGGGAAATGATGCCTGGCACTGTTAACTAAGCCTAGTATTCAGACTAGGCTTATACCCATATATATAATATTATATTTCTTATCATTTGCTCTTTGCAACAGATAGACACCATTACAGGAAACCACAACCAATCAAAATGGCGAGCTTTTGAGCCCAGTTCAAGAAGATACAGCTACAATCCAACTCCCGCAGCTAAGGCTCAGTGATCATTGCAGATGAAGGGGTATATAGATTGTAAGAGCAAGAGGATTATGTGGTTTTACTGTTAAATGCTGTCTCCTAGGGATGTCAGAAACTACGATCATGAAATTTACCAATATGACTGCTTTAAATGTGAGCTGAACAAGAACAACAACAGACATGCTACTGTGGACAGGAAAAAGTCCACAGTGAGGAGCGAGCTCTACACGAAGAACTATAGCTCAACTAAAAAATGCAGACTGCAGGAGAAATCTTTGAGAAAGAGCAAATCAATTCCAAATGATCAACCTTGAAAACATACCTATAGGTAGCATTACACTGACCGAGCAGTGCTTATTTGTGCTATTTAAGAATGTGTATGTATACACATATACGCATGCAACAACAGTTAATGAAACTAGAGGCCATGAACTTGAAAGAGAAAAAGAGTGTATGGGAGAAATTTGAGGGAAGAAAGGGAAGGTGAAAATTATTCATTTATAAGCTCGAGAAATAAGATATTTAAAAGTAGAAAAATATGTAATCAAAACTCAGAAAAGAAAAATAGATATGGCTCTGGGAAATTTTATTTTTGTTCTTAAGTAATGAGATATACATCGAGCATGTGAAGAATATGGGGAAAACTTGACAATAAAAGAAGAATTTGGATCCAGAATGGGTTGTGGATTTGAGTGATATGATGGGCTTTTAGGATTTTTATAGCTAAAGGGATGAGTCACATGATTCATCTCCAGCAAGTGAAACAACTGGACTTGTTCACTGACGTCAGAGGCCGTGTGCCAGTCCTCACTGTTGTTTTATGTTTCTGTGTTTCCTTTGTATGTGCATGAGTGATTTTCCTGCATGCATATATGTATGCTATATGCATGCCTGATGCGTGGACCCCGAAGAGCCTACAGGATCCATTGAAACTGAAGTTTCAGGTGGTTGAGAGCTGTCCTATCATTGTTCAGGACTGACCCTAACCCTCCTGCAAGAGCAGCTACTGCTTGCAAATTCTAAACAACTCTAACACGTGGTGCTCATACTCTTGTGGAATCCCATAGTTTTATGGTAAACATGGACCTTCTCTTGGAGAAAAAGGACCGACAGGCAAGTGGTGTGAGCATTTTCACTCCACTGCTTTCCCCCGAAATGTTGGCTCTTAAATTGGTTTCTTCTGTTCTAAGCATCCCTGATTCTTCATATGTCTTTACCAAGGTTAGTAATCTGACTCTTAAAAAAAAATCACAGGATTTACTATAAGCATGTGTTTGAATAAATTTTGTTTACTGTTATAGCTTGAGAATATTCTAAAACTGGGATAGGTTAAAATTGATATTTGCAAAGAAATAACTAAAAGAATACCCATTTCCATTGAATATTTAACCTGTGATTACTGGCTGAATTTTTCTGAGAAAGATGAACTATGCCCAAATGTTCCTATGTGAAAATATGCCAGATTGGAAAGTTAAGCAGGCTTGTATCTAGATTGATGTTTATGTTCTCATCTGCATTACTTTGTGACTTTAATTCCCTTGTTGAGATTGAAAGAAAAGCAAATATATTGCTTCTCATGCAAACTGACTTGCAAATAGAACATGTCTCAAATTTAAAAATATTCAGGACAACTGATTGAATGCTCTGTTAATTTATAATCATAGTTGAATTCAATATAAATACCCACAAAACTTCAGCAATGTTCTCTTAACTGTTCCAAGTTTTTCAAAATGCCACATTGTGGTGTAGTAGAAAATCAGACATGATTGTATCTTTATTCTAGGAAAAGTACGTTTCTTTTGTCACTGAGGGAGCAGAAGTGAAAAGTGGAATATTGGTGTGGGAAGAGGACAACAGTGCCTGAGGTTGGAGGCCAGCTGAGACACCTAACCTATAGTTATTTTGCATAGTAACAGATCCTTATCAGAGTTTTCAGTCCCAGGATCCTAATCCTGAGCAAAACCCACAAACAGCCCTGTCTCCTCTTGTCCCGCTCCCTGTACAGCAGTTAGAGAAGCCGAAATGATGCCAGGGCTTCATTGACAGAGATTACAGGTTGATTGCTGCATAATTCTCTTTTTATGCTCTACTGTTATCTATTCATGAATCCCAAGTCATGTTTCAATAAGAAAGTAGTTGGTCATTCTGCCAAATAAATTAATCTATATCTTTCAAGTTTAGACATTTAAATTATCAGGACATGGGCAGAATATAGCCAGATCCCTTTCAAAAACATCAGATGAATGGCCAATAAACCAGCTGCTAACAGGGTAGCAGCTGAAATTTGTTCCACTCTAAAATGTCTTGAAGGGGAAGAGGACCTCCCCTATCAGTGGATTTGGAGAGGGGCATGGGAGGAGACGAGAGAGAGAGGGTGGGATTGGGAGAGAGGGTGGGGTTGGGAGGGAATGAAGGAGGGGGCTACTTCATACACCAAGTGAATGAACTGTATTTAACATAAAAAATAGAAATTAAAAAATGTCCTGAAGTAGGTCTCCACTGTCTGTGTTACTCTCAACATTACAGCTTTCCACACTCCTACCAGAAAAGACTGCCAAGCTCTTCTTTTACTGTTCAATAGCTTTCTAGGGCATAGTTCCAAAGATAGTTCTAAATTCCTTTAATAAAACAACAAACAAACAAACAGCAATAGCAAAAAGTGCAACAAAAAACCAAAAAGCATAAAACAAACAAAAACATGGTCAAATGTTCCACAGCCACGATCTCTTCTTCCCGGTAACAACTTCTGCATTAGTTACTTTTCTGTTACTGTGACAAAACACTATGACCAAAACCAACTTCAATTAGAAAGGATTTTAGTTTATGTTTCCAGAGAGATAGATTCCACTACAGTGAGGAAGCATGTCAGCAAGAACAGGAAACTAGCTGGTTACATTTTTAGCAACATAAAAAAGCCAGAACAAGCAAACAGGAAGTAGAATGGGTTTATAAACTCATAATGTCTGCCTCCCCACAATGTACTTCCTCTGGCAAGGTTCCACCTCCTAAAGCTCTAATAACTTTTCCAAATGATCCCAACCAAATGGGGATCATTTGAGCCTATAGGAGATACTTCTCATTCAAATACAGTGTTTACATAGGTCCCATTAACATGGAGAAAGAGGTGTAGGCGTAGCTCAGTTGGCAGGGTCATGGTCTAGCATGCCCAAGACCCTGAGTTCAATCCCTGCATCATCACCATCATATAAAACCAAGTGTGTTAGGGGACAACTGCAATCCCAACTTGAAGGAAGCAGAGGTAGCTGGATAAGTTGAAAGTCCTCTTCAGTTATATAACAAATTCAAGCCAGCCTGGGTTATATGAGATCCTATCTCAAAACAAAACCTAACAAAACAGAATTAACCCAGCCTGTGGACAGGATCTAATTCCTTTATTTCTTTTACAGTTAGATTAATTCTCAGTGTATTCTGCTCAATTCTGCTGTATTTATTGAAATTAATTTGATGTAGTCAAATATTTCCTATTATCTGACATGCTACGATGACCTTAGTTGTCTAAAATTATTCTTAATTTTAATGCAGCTAAGCAGGGTTATTATTGAACCATACCTCAGAGTAAGCTACACAGTTATAAAATATAAGTTTTATAAATATTTAACACAGTCTTTTTAGATGTAATGAGTTATTTAGAAACAAGCTTATTTCATTGACTTAATTTTAAACTCAAATCATGGCTAACTTTTCTGTAATTCTTTATATTTTCATTATAATAAACTCAAAATATTAACTAATAGATAACTAAAATTAATATTAAGTATTCTATAGGATCTGAGGAAAATAAGTAAACAGACAATTTATTTAGTTGATAATAAAGATTAGATTAAGCAGGTGAGTTGAAAAACTCTCAGTAATGTAATAATTTTAAAATGTTAGAAATTAATAAATTGATGCAGAAAGGAAACCAATATATTATTTTTAATGTGTATATCAAAATTAATTTTGATTTTGTAAAAGAAACTTTAATTCTCTAAGAGTGAACAAGAGATTTAAAATATGAAACAGCTTGTATATAAATCCATAAATATCTGATGTTTTAGCAAAAATGTAAAAAATCTAAAAATAGCCTATATGCCCCAAATATCCCAAGACTGGATTATAATGTTTGAATCACACATAAACATTTTGTATGTGCTGTTTCATTTGCATTGCTATTTTCTTTATTAAAGGAGTAAAGTGTCTTTAATTCCCTAAATTTGAGAAAAACACAATGTTTGCATTCTCACACTTTTTGCTTTAGGATGCTAAAATGTAGATAAATGTCTAAATATACACACTGAGTATTTATCCTTTCATCTAACTGTTTCCCTGGCATGTATTCTGTAATCTTCATTTTCTCCACACCTCTGAAAAGTGTTTTCCTTCAGTTTGCAGGTTTTATTTTGTTTTGTTTTTACCACTGGGCTCCTGTGGCCCTAGAACTTCCTGTCACTCATCCTTGAAAAATGCCCCTGAAAGAATCTGCACATGATTTTCTGCATTTCCTAATTTGGTGTGCTGAGGTTTCTGTCCATTGTGTGCTGAGCTGACTGACATTTTATTAATTATAATTAAGCAGTGAGTTCCCCTACCCTTTTCTGAGGTCTTGATGCTATGGATTTACGGACTCTCCCAAACTTGGCAATTCAATTTTTATTGTCTTCGGCTACATTTTGAGAATCTACTTCTCAGATCAAACACACCATACATAACATATGTGATTTGCCAAACACATGCAATAATTACTTAAAATCTTTACAATTAAAATGAATGCACAAGTGACCTACTAATAGGACTTTTGATAAAAAAAAATATGTTTTATTGCAAAATACAGTAGTGTGTCCAGGAGCAGGGCTCATCCTTTGACTTAGATGTATTCTGATGGGAAATTCCCACACACTTTTGGACACTAGTACATTTTGTTTTCATTATTTTATAAAGTTTGGTCTGTTATTCACATTTGATTGTGTGTAAGTTTATAAAGTTTATATACTCAACCGTATTTCAGAAATGTTGACAGAAGGCTGAATATTTTTTTTCTATTTAAAAATAGTCCCTTATTATACCTTATTACTTCTATTGGGTATAATGGTCCTTGCGTGTGTGTGTGTGTGTGTGTGTGTGTGTGTGTGTGTGTGTGTGTATAGTGGTGTTCATTTAAATCAGTGGTTCTCAACCTTCCTAATGTTGCGACCCTTTAATACAGTTTCTCATGTTGTGGTGACCCTCAACCATAAAATTATCTTTGTTGCTCCTTTACAACTGTAAATTTTCTCTTGTTATCAATCGTAATGAAAATATTTTTGGAGACAAAGGAGGTTTGCCAAAGGGGCCGTGACCCTCGAGTTGAGAACCACTGAATTGTGACTATAGCTGACAAGTCTCGTTCCACTTAAATTTTCAGAGCACTTTAAAATTCTTAAAGTACACTTACAGGCTTGCCAGAGCTTATCTTTGAATGTGCTTCATCCCTATGTGAAAGGGGTGGTGGTGTTCTGAGAAACGCAGTGCCTTGCCCAGGGTTGCTCTGCAGGGGATGAAAATGGACCACACTGGTTCACGCTCTCTGACGCTCCTGTGGCAGACATTCTGTTGGGCCCTGAGGAGGCAGGAATAGGTCACGTGCAGTACCTTAATTTTGTTCCTTTTGTCTCTTTGATAATGGCAAAGGCTGGTCTGTGCCACAAGGGACTCCAGTGCCCAGAAGCCCTATTTGGCTTCAGATCTCCACTCTTGGATCAGGGTAGTATTGCTCTGACTTTCCCTGCCTCTGTCCCAACAGATGTCCCGGCCTGGCAGGAATGTATTTCATCACTACCACTGATGGTAGACCCTCAGTTCCTATGCTTTGCTTGAACCAAAAGGTTGCAATTGAAATCAAATTATGGAGAAGAGGAAAGCTAATCGTGTGAATGAGCAATGAGCTAGGTATTCATCTACGCTGGCTCAGGCTATGGCGATCTAACGCAATGCCTCTCTACAGCTGTGCTTGTTGAAGGAGCCAAGGAGCTGCGCACAGTGGCTTTTGGAGTCAAATCCGGTTTAATACCTCTCTATATTCTTTATGCTGCTGGAAGATTTTAGATGTAGTCTGTTTTTTATTTTAATAACCCAGAATCAGCCTCTATTTTTACAATCTTCTACCTCTTAAATTATAGTCTATTATGCATTTCAATTGAAACAAAATTATGTCATTTACCCCCTTTCTTTCATCCATGTAGCCCCTCTCAAATCCCCTCGCTCGAATTCTTCTCATGTTGCTCCCACTCTTAATTCTTCTTCCTTTTTTTTTACTGTGGTTAAGAGCTACTAGTCCATTGTTACTGTGTGTGTGCATGTGATTTCCAGCATGACCAGGTTGTATTGAATAAACATCGGCAGGGCTCCCCTCTAGCAGAGGCTAGCTCTCCATTAGCAGTCCTCGGTTGCCTATAATTGCCTTTCCTGGGGCATGGCTCCATGAGAAATCCCCTCCCTTTTGCTTTCATTTATCTATGAATTGATATGCATAAATTTATTACAATTCAGAGTATTTGAAGAAAGTAGTTGAATCTTTTGCACTCTATTCTCCTCTAGAACTTAAAATGAATGGTCTGTAATCATAAATTAATATACCGAAGAGCCTCACAAATGAAAAGAGAGAATATATCTATGTTTTTATCATAGAGGTCATACTCTGAACTACAATGTTGAGTTATTAGTGCCCCCTTTTGAGTTAAAATACGTCACGATATATACATTGACTGAAATTGTTCAAACAGAATATCTGGGCGCACACAAGAACTTCACTCTTAGCTCTATATTTGCTATTATTAATCCATTAATTATAGAAAAAATGAGAAGAAACACTCTTTTACTGGTAAGTCTGGGATACTTGGCGAAGGCAAAGTTTTATGCAGTCAGCCTGAAAGCTTTGGAGGGAAATGGGGGAAGATGGATTCTCCCATACCCTACCCCCAATACAACTGAAAAAGATTGAGGAAATATATGTGACATGAAATTCTGAATGATGGAAAGGAATAAAGGCAGAGTGTGCAGAAACCTTGAGATCTCAAGGAAGGCATGGTAACTGATGTCCTTGGGTCTTCTTTCTTGTCTCATGGGAGCTAAGTTCATTGGTGAAAAGGTGATAACATGAATGATTATAATAGATTTAAACTAAAGTGGATAATGCAACAATCCTCACAAAACAGCTTACTTTCTATAAGCAAAATACTGCAAAGCTGTGTCTTAGCATAATAGAAAATATCTAGTAACCTCAACAGAGAAAAATACAATGTTGCATAGAAATAATGTTCCCTGTATGTTGTACTCTGATATCAGAATGCCAGAAGAGAAAGAAATGTTATGTCAGAACTTCACATTCTCTTCTAGTACAGGACTCTGTGCTATGGGCAGAAGGATGGTTTAGTTCCTGTCTTTACTGAAAGACTAAGAAAAGCTAAGATTGATATACACAAGCGCATCTCTAATGGTACTATATATATATATATATATATATATATATATGTATATATATATATTTATATAATATTTATATAAACCTAAGTAGGCCATCGTATTTTTTAAGTATTTGAATCTTGCTATGAAAATGTTTTTACTTTTTTTTTTTTAGATAAATATAAACTATGGATGAGGAAAGAAAGTTCATAAAAGAAGTGAACTGAGGCAGGCAGGCAGGGTGAGAGAAAGGAAGGAAGGGAAGGAATGGAAGGAAGGAAGGAAGGAAGGAAGGAAGGAAGGAAGGAAGGAAGGAAGGAAGAAAAACAACAATAAAAACCCACCTCTGCTTAAAGCAGAAATCTTATCTGAAGAAATACTAACCTTAAGACTCCACCAAATCCAGAAGTCTCTGAATCTCCCCTGGCCAACCTGGAGTTCAATTTGGCAACTTCCACATCTTGTGAGGCAAGGATGTAAAACTCAACCATTTTCCCAGCACCCTCCAAACCTGCATACATGAAACACACAACTTATATGGAGCAAAATAGCATTGGTTTGTTCCTGTAAGTAATGCAAACTGAGTCAAAGAAACATTTGCTCTACTTCATAGAGAACATCTGCAAAACCCCATAACTGGTCATGCCATTTGTCACAATAACCAGAACAAATGATTTTGTCTTGTCCACTTTATCTGTACTCAACTTTGTAACAGAAGATAAAAGATACATGAGTGAGAAAAAAGAAATATCTTATTAAGTACAGCATGATAGCTGCATAGAAAACTCCAAAGAAAATATAGAAAAAGAACTTTCCAGAAAAAAATAAGTTCACCAAAGTCATAAAATTCTTGTGTGCAACTGTGTCATCCTGTCTGACAAATATGATTTTTAAAATATTTTTAATTTTAGAAAGTAAAATAAAATTATACAATTTATTCTTTTCCTCTCCTCCATCTAACCTTTCCCACATAGCCCTCTTGATTTCTCTCAAATTGTTCCTATTATTGTGTTAATATATATTAATCTATATTATATTTAGAAACTAATATATATGTCATGAATATATAAATACAACCTTCTCATTCTGCATGATGTCATTTGGATGTATCCATTTTCAGGGATGTCTGTTTAGTATTAAATAACCAATATGGGGATTCTTCCCTGGGATGACTACCTCTCCCACTCTCAGCATTCCTTAGTTGCTTATAGTTTTTGGTCTATGGTTGAGGTGGCACAGGATTTTCCTTTTTCAGGTCAGCATGTTTATGGGTCTAAATGAAGAAAAGAAGTCATCATGTGGTGCCCCCAGACAACTGATATATCTACAGTGCAACTCCTGGACCTCAGTCTCGGGCATCGTAACAGAAGGCTGAGAGCAGAGAGCCTGTGAAGGCCTGGGGAACAGGAAATTTGCTTTGAGATTTCATCTTCTAGAAATGTCAAAGGTGCTATGCCTACAGGGTCCCTCCACATGACCAATGCTATTCCACTGTCTCTTACAATTGTTCTTTCCCCTTCTTCTGAGCCCAGTTGAAAATGGGTGTGATGCAAATATCCCATTTAGATCTTAGCACTCCAGAACCTCTTTTTCTCTGCATGTTGTTGGTCTCCACGTTACTCTTCATCTGCTGCAAACTGAATCAACTCCTGTGAGGACTGTGAACTGCACTAATTTATGAATAAACAGTTAAGAACTTAAGAACAGTTTTCACTATGTCTCTTTTGCAGAATGATAGCGTTAGATCCTACCAAGAATCTCTCTTAACTAGCAACAGGTTCTTGGCTGAGATAATGGTACCAAGCATGTGTTTCATCTTGTGGAATAGGCCCTAAATATTTATAAAGTTATAAATACTACAATAATACTTGTGCCACACTTTCCAGTGGGCATGTTTTATAAGGGCAGTCACTATTGTAGCTCTCAGGGGTCATATCTAAAGAGGCTTTTGATGACTTTTTATCCTTTGTCTCATACTTAGAATATACCAGCACTATGAAAGATAGCCAGTTGGGGTGGTGAAGCACTCACATGACTACCGACTAGAGAGGTTCATGTTCTGTGACACAGGCATGCAGTATGTATACCAAAAGGTCTTCTTGTCTAGTTCTGGAGAGTAACTGAGAACAATGGCAATATCCAACTATAGATTTTCAAGGGGAATCATCTACGAAACCACAATGACCAAGACATCCAAAGGAGATAATTCATACTGACACAGAAGCTTCTATTTGAGATCCACAGTGTATGGGAAAGGCATTGTCCCCTAATGTAGGTAACTAAACCCCCTTTTATGTATATGTATATTTGTATGTATGTGTGCATGTGTGAATGTGCAAATGTATTTTATGAAGCTTTATTCTGAGCTATCCTTTCCCACATTCCCTCTCTTCTCTGACCCTGGGCCCATCTTATTTATCTTTCCCTTTTCTCTCATCTGTGGGTTATGAGCTTTGAGTCTTTGGATATGTGTACTTAAATTGAGCACCCATAAAAGGCAGGAAGCCAGTAAGGAACCAAGAGAAGATTTCAAGGGAGCTTAGTAGAAAGCAGCTGGGTAGAAAGGGGGCAAAGATGAATTAACTACACACATTTGATAAAAGAAATACTATAAATCCTAAATAGAGTCTCTTTCTGAACACAAACTAAAAAGTTCAGCATTATGGAAAAGTTAATGTTCCATAATTGATTAAACCATCAATGTAATTCTCAGGAAAAACAAATGTATATGCAAGTTCAATTAAAATTTCAGCAAATTCTAGACAGTTCCCTCCTCAAATTTATGTAAAATGTCAGTGAATGTATGAAAGCTTGCAGAATGTTGAAAGAGAATAAAATAGAAGATGCCAGTTCACATGGCTTCAAGGCTAATTGTCCAGTTACAATGATCGATGCAGCAGCTTTGGCAGAAGGACAGAAGCTTGGATCAATGAAACCAGAATAAGGGACTCAAACCTTCCATACAGTACTACAAACTGCTGTTGAGAAAAGTGCAAAAGGGACTCAGTGTAGGAAAAGAGTTTGTCATAAACTCACGCTAGATTTAAACACACAAATATTTAACAGGGTCATACATAATTCAAAAATGAAAATTGAATATGAACTAAAATGTGTAAATCTAATAAAAGAAAAAAACATGAAAAAAAACCTATTTCAGATCTTAAACATCATAGAGCTAAATTACACATCTGAGGATGAATCCATGATCTTTGTTAAGGGGATGGAGAGATTGTCTGCTTTGCCAGAGGACTGGATTTCAGTACTCAGCACCCATCTGGTAGCAGCATACAACTGAAGCTCCAGTTCCATGGAATCTGCTGCCCTCTTCTGGCATCCAAGGACACTGCCTGCACAGGAGCACAGACATTTACACAGGCAAAACACCCATACACATAAAGTAATTAAATATTTTTTTAAGACAAAGTTATTAAAAGAAGGTTGATTGTTGGGCTTCAAGATTATAAGCCTTTGCTGTGGAGGCTAAAGAGATGGAGCAGCAGCTAAGAGCGCTGGTTGCTCTTTCCAGGGTCAAGATCTATTCCCACACCCACGTATCAGCGCACAACTGTCAATAACTCCGGTTCCAAGTGATCGGTTCCCATGTCCTCTTCTGGCCACCTGTGGCACTGCATGACTGTAACACATGTACATACAGCCGGGAAAAATTCATACACAGCAATTAAATAAATGAAATAAGAGTCTTTGCTCTACACAAAGATCCTGCTAAATGAGGGCAGAGGAGAAACTACGGATTTTGTGAGAAAATAGTTCTCCCCAGTATCTCCCTGAATGCTGACACTCGATTATCAAATATTTCTGAATACTAAACATTAAGAAGCTAAAATCCTTGCTGCCATCTACCACTTCTGGCTCTTACAAGTTTTCTGTCTTCTCTTCCATATAGCTTCCAGAGCCCTGAGGGGACAGTTTTGTTGAAGATCTCCCATTTAGAAATGAGTTCTAAAGTCTCTCCCTTCCCACACATTGTCTACCTCTATGTCTCTGTGTTAGTTTCCATCTAGCACAGAAGAAAGCTTCTTGGATGAGACACAGGTCTATAGGCATAGCGATATGTCATTAGAGGCAATTTTATTGCTATGTTCCTTTAGCAGAATAATAATACTACATTTTTCCCCTAAGCCCATCACCAATCTAGACTCAGATTCTTGGCCACTTTAGCAGAATCAAGCATGGATTCTATTTCAAGGAACAGGCCTTAAATCTGGCCAGGAATTGATGGGTTAACCCGTAACATGTGTGCCACTATCTCACCAGTGTATTTTGCAGTTTTGTAGTTGAGTTGATACAGATTTTTTACTTTTCTCCTCCTGGAGCATGCATGTTTTCTGTGTTCTCTTTTGTTTTCCTTTTGACATAATTTTTTCTTACTGCTTTTTACTGTTGTTTTTATTGTTTTCTTCAGAAATTGAGATAAAAAAATGATGCTGTTTGTTGATGGGAGGATCTGGGAGGTGTTAGTTCAAGGAAACGAATATGATCCAAAAATACAGTATGAAAAAAGTTTTGATTAATGAAAAAATTCAATTATAACTTGGGAGAAAGACAGGAGCAGGCAGTTGACTGAAAGGCGAGGCTATGGAGCGGATGGAGGATGGACTCCATGGATATTTTAAAAGGCAATAAATACAGTTAAGCCTATAAGGAGACTCTGCCACCCCTCTAAGAATGCCTGAGGTGAGTAGCAGTTAGAACCCTGAGCCCAGGCAAGGATGCAGGCAAGGTGGATTGTGGGAATATCAAACAATTCTACCTTCCTGGAAAACAGCTGGCCATTTTCTTATGAAAGTAAAACTTGACTCTCAAGCGGTGACTGTCTTCGCGGCTTGCACCAGGATAATTACCCAACGGAAAAGACAGTCCTACACTGGATTTTAACAGTGTGTTTTTGGTGAATTCCCTTGGTGAGAGCATCTCATATGTTATGACTGTTGTTGCTTCGCTGAACAACACGGTAACAGTGAAAGGGTAAAGTTTGTGAGCCACTGTAGTATCAAACTTGGACAAATGGATACAGGACCCCGGACATAGGCAGTTTGATGAGACTCTCGGGTCACTATCTGACTTTGGTGTCCAAGATGTTGATGGAGGGCCCAGGCTTAAAACTTGGTGCCTTTCCTGTGTGAATCCTCCTTACTCATGCTGTTCTCTGGTAAAGGACGAATTTACCTAGAAGATTTTTTTTTTTTAGGTTGTGTTGTAAATGCTAAAAAGACACACTTTGGGTAGATAACTGTGTCTGATCTGGGTTGCAATTTCAGTGGCCATGACAAAATATTTCAGAAGCAAATGGATGTTAAATGGTAACCAGAAAGGCAAAGTATTTAAGGCATAATCTCAGAGTTTTGTGTAAAAAGTTAATGCAAAAGAATTTTTTCAAAGTAATAAGAGTTTCAATCAAAGTAGGGAAGAACGTAGCTACAGAATTTGCTGGTGTGTAATGGCAGCAGGCATGCATTTGGATGTGAAATATTGTGGCAAGGCAACCGAATCGCACGACTCCTTATTCTGCATGTGCTGTGTCTTAAACTATTCAATGTCGTGACTTGTGTTCTCAGGGTTCATTTTGTGCAGATAATTCTTCCTGGTAAAGGATTTCCAGTGTCCTTACCTGCTGCCAGATAGTCTGCCCTAAATTGAAGGCTTGCCAGGATTAGGGAGCATTTGCAGACACTGCTCACCTCCACAGAGCTCTGCCCAGCTCTCTGCTCTGTCGTTACGGGAAGGCCCTCGGGGTTATAACTTCTTTCCTTTAGAATAATAAGGAATCTCAGAGATCTGAAAGTCTAGAGGATATAAATCTGCTAATGAAATTCCAATTACTGCCAGGTAAAGATTTCGCCAGAGAGTGCAGAACTCCAGGATCCCTCGCTGCACATCTCCAATTACTCGCCCACCCACTGTCCTGGCAGCCAGAAATTCAGCACATTCACTCACATTAGGAAGGTCATCATTCACAATGGCTCTAATCTGAGGAGAGAGGCATGAGGTGGAGGTTGGTTTGAAGTCTCTTCTCACATATCTTCAGGTTGATAGGTAACATGTGTTAAAGCTGCATTATAGGCTACATTAATCGTGTTTCAGGTTATCACTTTATCACCGTGGGAACTGTGGGTTTGTATGTTGCTTCTATTTCTCCAAGACATGAAAATGTTACTGCAGATCCTAGTTTATCGGGAAGGAAAGCTGTATACTTTAACGTAAAAAATAAATTACTAAATAAAATGCCCAGCCTGGTCTAAAGAGTGACTTTACATTGAAACCACTTACATTGGTGTCACATTTTATGCATATGTGCACAGAGGATGCTCAGTTTCCTGTTATTCTGTACCACCATGGGCCTCCCATCATTGTCCCTCCTTAAACATATTTATATAAACATATATATATATATATATATATATATATATATATTCTATTTTCATCATGCAGGTGCCTTCAGCCTGGATATGCCCATCTTTTCCCACCTCACTTAGAATCATTGTTGTATGAGGGTGTGCTCAAAGCAAATGGTCTCAGAGCATTTCCAGGAGACAGTGTTGATTACTCCTGAGAGTGAGGCTGGGTAGGATCAGAGTTACATGAAGTTGCTTCAATATCTGTGGAATTCTTTGTGAATGTGTATGTGTATGTACATAGATAGATAGATAGATAGAAATTTTTAGAACTAAATGAAAAATAGGTCCATTTCTGAAAGAAAAAATGAAAATAACTATATAATGCTGCCTATCTGATGAGACCTGATAGGCAAGGATCAGATGGAAAGGGAGGAGGACCTCCCCTATCAGTGGACTGTGGGAGGGGCATGCGAGGAGAAGAGGGAGGGAGGGCTGGGTTGGAAGGGGACGAAGGAGGGGGCTACAGCTGGGATAGAAATTGAATAACTTGTAATAAATAAAAACATAAAAAGGAAATAACTGTGTAGATGCTTTTGTAAGGCAATAAAGATATGTGTGGTCTCTCGTCTTACATCCTAGCAGAAGAGCCTCCAAATGTTGTGGTTTCCTGAATAATTAGACTGGTGGAAAATATTTTTCTATTGTCATGCAGTTCCTGATACATCCTTTTCCATTTCTGAACAGATACAGTAAAAGGAATACAATCTGCTGTTCACAGAGACCCCCACTTGGCCATTCCTGAAGTAACTGTCTAGAGAAAGCCTGCAGAGTTGGAGAAATGAGGGCAGAGTGAACAACTATGTCATAGAGAGTCCCTGATTTCAGTCAAGGATGATGGGAGGGGCCGAAGCCAGGTATCAGTTACCAGAGACCAGTGAGATGCCCAGTCTTGCTGTGTAATGAAATCCCCATAACCCATCATGTGATAAGACCTGGTGGGTGTAGGACTGTGAAGAGTAGGTATGCGGAGTGACCCCGAGAGAACTAGCACCCTCATGTTGACTGTGGTCCTCGCCCTATCCTGCCCTGTGTTTCTTTTCCACGTCATTGCTGCCATGTTGTACAGTGAGGAATAACCCTGTATAGCCGAGCAGTTCCTAGAGCTTGTGAGTCACTGTGGTAAACTACGAAATGTGAACCAATGGCATGTGAACCCCAGACATAGGTGGGTTGATCAGAAACTCAGGTAACAATCCAGATCTTGACTGCTGTCTATGGTGGGTGTGAAGGGACCTGTCTTTAAAATCTGCACCATCAGATTCTCTTACCCATCAGTATTAAAATGTAAGGAGTGCTGTTGGTGTCTGGAGTGAGAAAATGGGGAAACAACTTTTACAAACCTGTTGTAAAAAGCACTGTGTGGATCTCTTAAGAGTGTTTTTCCCATTTCACTTAAGATAGTAGTCCAGGGAGATAAGACATAAGAAGACATGAATATGCATTTCAACACCAGTCTGATGACATAAGAGAGAACATTACATTCAAACCACATTCGGGTAACGTGCCTGTCACCAGTCTCCCCCATGGAAAATGGGAAAGGATCCGGTGTTTGGAATATTTCTGTATGCCTAATCTTGCGACATTTCTTCAGCAATTCTTATTTTCACATCTCTGGTGTTACTCGAAAAAAAAATTGAAAGGGATCATTGCCTTGAGAGATAACAGCTACATGTTTTTCCATGTAAACATGCAAGGGAGAGGTGTGTTAGAGATGGGTACATTTTAGGTAACCCAATTCAGTGTCGTTATGTCCTATATTACAGAAATGCGAGCATTGTCAGCTTCCAAATTTCAAGATAGCAGCTTATATAGGAAGCAATATTTGAAAATGATTTTGTTTAAAATGAAGGAAGATCTAACACTAATGTTTTATTTTATTTTAATCTTTTTTTGTTTGTTTGTTTGGTGCTTGGATTGGACTACAGAACTGCCCACATGCTTGGGATGTGCTTTCATCTGACCTGCTCTCCTTTCCCCAAAACAATTACTTTCATGAACATTCCAGATGAATATTGCTTTATCTTTTGACAAACTCCAAAATAAGCCTCCTCTAGAATATAAAAAAGAGATAACCAGCTAATATTGACCTTTTCAGCTTCCATGTAAAGCTCAATTTTTTGCATATTTGCAAATTCTTCATATATTAGGGTATAAATGTATAAGCATGTGTGCTAATGTGGCACATACTTTTGTGAAGGTATATGTGTGTGATGCCAACTTAGGTTGTCATTCCTGAGGTTCTGATCACCTTTGTTTTTGACAAGGTCTCTCGCTGTAATATATCCCACCAAGGATGGTAGGCTGGCTGGATAGTCAACTCCACAAGGGTCCACCTTCCTCCAACTCTTCAGCACTATCATCACCAGAGTATTATCCCACTATTCTATGAAATTCTACACAGATTCTAAAGACTATACTTTGGTAAAGATTACACTCATACTTGCCACATAAGTACTTTGCTGACAGGAATTTCCCTTGCTCCCCAAAAATAGTCTTGACAAATTTGTTTCCTTAACCATCATCTAGAAAATAATTATTATATGTTGGAGTGGTATTTATTAGTTCAGATCCCAAACACTGTGGATCTGTTGATCTAATGGCTTATTCCATCATCAGTAAGCATATGATAATCAATGTTAATATATGGACACAGGTGGACACACCAAAGAGCTCTTACATATGGGCAAACACATTTTATGTTAGTTGTCTATGAAGCAGACTGAGCATAGACTTGCTGAGTAAACTTGGAATACATGTTAAGCCTCCTTTGCCCCAAGAACACCCTGTCTTTTATTTTTACACTGTGAAATAAAATGTTCTAATCGATAGCTTTTATATATTAGCACCATGAATGCCTATTAATGGAGAAAAAAATGCCTTCTAGTCATAAATATGAAATAAATGAATGTACTATTTTAGGGGAAAAAAACTAAGGGAATAATGATAGGCTAGTTTTAAATCAAGGGAATGATTTGAGACCTCAAAAGAAAATTGAAGGTTTAACAAATGGGTCCTAAAATAGCAAGTCTATTAAATCTGTACTTGGTTCATACAAATGCATGATAAGAAATATGTAATGAAACTTAGGAGAGTAGGAGGATACAGGGAAAACTATTCATCATAGATGGGGAAATGGGATGCATTTAGCATTTCCATATAAAGAATGAATGTGAGAGATCTGAACTGTGGCTCTTGTGGGTCAGTTCATCAGAGGATAAAGGGAAGTTTGCTTTTAAAATTCTTCTCTGTAAGCACTGTCTTTCTAATTTCTTCCTACTTTATGGTGGCGCTCAACAGTGACTATAGAAATACCAACATAATTAGGATGCAATTAATATCTAATGAATGACAAAAATATGCAGACAGAGAAACTCATGGATGATCCTTTTGGATATCAACAAGTCGGTCTTTCCCACTGAAAGTCAAACTCTATAGAAAACAAGCGTAAATAGATAATAGCATCATTTCCTCCTGTTCAAATACTGTGAAAGAGAACAGAAGATAACAATTACAAGACTTAAGAATTACCTATAGATGAAAAAGAACATGCTGTCTTGGAAGCTATAATCATGCCATGATATGGTTTTCACTGAATCATTTTCCACAAAGAGTTTCATATCAGTACAGGGTTAACCCATGAATAAAGAAAGATTCAAAGGGATTTTTTTTTCTATATAGTTCAGATACTAAAATAAAATCAGGAGGTATTCTGGTAGTTTTAAGGGAGTCCTGTGAATCTTCAGTTGTTCATGTTTATAGTGCAGAATTCATCATCACTGCTTTTATCTTCTACAGCTTTTCATAATGTAGAAATTGAGACAGTAAGAGAAAGAACTTCCCAAAGCTCCACATCTATCATGTACAGAATGTTAGGTTAGATGCCAGGACATGCATCACACAAAAGCCTCTTCAGTAAATGAAGCTGTTTTGTTCAAACAGGTGCTGTCTTATCTTCCACAAAGAGAGTAAGACATAGTTCATGAGGCTAGATAACCTTGCCTTCAAACCCCACCCTTGCCATCCTGAAACAATTATTGCTTTGTGGCTGCTTTCCACTTCCATTCAGTGTTTAGAGGTTGGAAATGATATCCATGCTGGCATCAGATCAATTACTAGTTTATTGCTTTGCTTATTTTAAAAAAATCTTCATTCAACAAATATGTACTAGTCTATTATCTATCTCCCAGCACACCTCACTTTACCCAGGAATCTCAGTTGCACAAATGTATAAGCGATATTAATTAGCAATCAAAATTTAGTGCATCTAGCACGTGTTAAGTTTAAGAAGTCAGGAGACCAAGCACACAGTATTCTAACAAAATTGAATTAATTTTAAATATGATGGAACATTTTCAGTTAGAAAAGAGTTTGAAAATGATGTTGTAAAATGTACATTAGCATAAAATACGTCCACAATCTCTGAAATTAAAATGGATGCATTCTGAAGAACAACTTAGAAAAATCAAAGTGTTATATGATGCATGTACATTAAAATAATGTTTAACCATCTTTCTGTTAACATTGTATGTGTGGACACCATAAGTATGTATCTATATGAATAAGTAAATACAAGAAACAGGTGTAAATTTTTGAGGTAGTAGGGAAATAATCCATAGTATTTGATGCTTGATTTGCTTCTTGTTAGTGTTTGAAGGAACTGCCTTTCCCTTATGTTCTCCAGTTCTAAATTTCCTTCTTGTCCGCACCATCTACAAATCATCTCTTTTCTTTTTAATGCTGATTCGCAGTGATTATTAAGGAAAACCCAAATATTGACAGAACAGTATCTCTAAACAAATATCTGAGTCTTTTAGCATCCGTTTCTAGGCTGCGTTCACTGCCCAAGATTATTATTTTTCTTGCTTTCCTGACCAAAAGGCAGCTAATTGGTTTGGGATATGCAAAGCAAAATGGGAGCACTAAAGTATAAAATTAGAAGGCATCTCAGAGATGAAAATAACCCAGGTGAATGACTTAAGTGTTTTCTTATGGTAAAGGTGGACTGATGGGCTTGAACTACTGGTCTACCATGAGAAACAGAAGAACAATAGGTATAAAAGTCTTGCAGAGGTGAAAGCATAGTGGTACATTACTCAAAGTTCCTGTGTAAACTCTGCCCTCTGTATCACAACTCATCCTTTTGAAGAGATCATAGATTCTGAGTGATGTGTCCCTCCCCCCAGCTTTCTGTATGAATGTCTTTGAAAAAAAAAAAAAAAAAAAAAAAACCTCAACTCGTAATGACCACACTCATGGTAAAATTTGTCTTTATTTCCTGTTGCGAATTCACTCTCAGTGTAGTTCCTCTCAAAGGGAAATTGAGTGTCCTGTCGGTCTACAGTCCATCTCAGCACTGCGTGACTGTCTTGAACTGCTCCCCTGGAAGCGTTAGAAGTATTCTATAGGACCTTTCACCCCAGTTTCACAGGTCTGAGAAGTTTTCTGAAGTACAGAACTCATGAGAGAGTGAAATGTTTTGATTAGGAAGCTAATGGAAAGCAGCCCATAGCAAGTGAGGTTTGGGTGGGATTTTACTATGACCCAAGTGTGCCACTAAGAATCTCTGGGTTTCACAAGAGAACTTTTCAAAAATTTTACAAGTCAAAACTTCAACTTAACACTGAAATATTTTACAAAATAATTAATAGAGAGGTTCTCTTGATTTGCATAGATAACTGATCAAGTGTATTAGTAACAACACAACAAAATGATAATTGAAATGTCAAGCATGGCAAAGACAGTTTCTCTAAAACAATTGCTAGGAAAAAAAAAGAAAAGAAAAGCTCTTCATTTAATAAAAGAATATTCTGCCTCAAGGATAACAAACATGAGTGGCTTATACACCTATCAAAGAAAGGATTCTGTTATCTAAGAATGTGATCATTTCAGGCTGCTTAGCAGGGCCTGGAGTCCTGTTAAGTGTAGATAAGTGGGTGGTGTTAAAATATCTTTGGACTGCAGAGATGACTTGATTAGGTTTTTAAGAGAGGAAGTACACAGGGAAAAGCCTGAGGGATGAGCCTCTAGGATTGCAGGCTCAAAGAACTGGAATGAGGAATGTCAGCTAATGTACAATAACACAGGGAAGCAGGGGAAAAGAAAAGATAAACAGGTGGATTATTACAGTGTTTTGTTTTTCTGTTGTTGTCCTTACATATTTCCTTTTCATCACCAAATGAATTCTTTAAGTCATGAGCAATTCAAACAATTTAGGACAAGAAATAAGACTATGACCAAGACTGTAGAGAACTTTTAAAAACTGGAGAAATAGATTGTGCATGTGTGTGTGTGTGTGTGTGTGTGTGTGTGTGTGTGTGTGTTTCAGCATTATACTCTTTCTGGTTTCTCTTTAACATTTTAAAATGCAGTATAGTGTAACTACCACCCATTTCTTCCGTAACATCTGCCTACAGCCTATTACAGATAACTTAACTTTCAAAACTCCATTATACACTTCAAAATTAGTTCACTAATTGTGTTATCAGTGTGGAAGAATTGGCTACATTTCAGCATAAAATATAAATGGATCTAACTTTTCTCATTAATATTTGATGCTACATGGTTTAATTTTGAATTGAAGCCGGACTCTGAGGAGGTCCTGAAAGGATAATTTATAAATGTGAATTTAACCAAGGAATGATAAAGTAAATCTTAGCTTTAGTTCTTCTAGGTGGGTGTGCCCTGCTCAACTCTGTCAATGTAGAAAGAGAATTCTGTTAAAAAACATTGCACCTCCATTTCTATAGCAGAGATGGAATTGACACCTTACTGTTTGGTATTATTTTCACAGTATGGCATATGAAGAATCATCAGAAGCCACACACATGCCAACAGTCCTCAACAGACCAACTGATTCTATGTAGAGCACAGAATCTTGGTATTGTCCAATGCATTCATCCTTTTAGTTTTATCTACCGTGCCTGCCTTTTGTAATAATAATAATAATAATAATAATAATAATAATAATAATAATTCTATTTGAATTTCTTTTAAAAGAAAATAGAACATAAATAAATTATTAACATAAGAAAACCCTCTGTTATTTTGTGTGAAATTATAGGGTTATATAATCAGTTAGCTTAATTTTTGGAAAATAGCACAGTATTCAGAACAAGTAGCTGTATGTTCTCTCTGTTGAAGATTGGGTATTATAGAAATCCAGAGTCTGGGGCAATGACTGGGAAGAACATCCCTGCAGGCCACATGAACAGAAGAGGCTTCAGTGATCATGAGAACCTCAGTATGGTAGTTACTCAAAGGCTCTCTCCTCCTTCCTTTCTTTTGTCTCCCAGCTAACAGGGACTGTGCATTTCAATTGAAGTTTTAGACTTCTCCTTAAAAAAGACAAAAAGCCCAGAATAATAAATAGATCAAATGCACTTGCCATAGAACTTCTGTGTCCCTGTGTTATGTACAATCAAGGCTTGCCCAGAAATTCTGAAGTTTCTCAACTTAGCAGGCTACAACTCTGGAAGCAAGCATGAAACCGTCAGGTGAGGGATCTTTTTGGCTGCAGAGATTGTGTATAGAAGCAGTTAAAAATGATGAGCGACAATGAGAATACTAACCCACACTTGAGAATTCTATTCTGAGGAAGTGAAATGCAAGACTTCAGTAATATTCCCCCAATAGAAGCAATTAATTTGTGTCTATGCGATGGGTTATACTCCATTCACACACTGTGTTCTCCATAGATGGACTCTGCAATACTACCAATCCGATGGTGTGTCTGTGAACCTCTGCTGCTCTCAGAGTCATGTGAATTTAACAAGCCTCTTGCATAGCCTTGGGATGCAGAGCACTAACCTTAGTTCTTAAAATAGGTCAATTTTCAGGGGGCAATAAGCAGAATGCCTCACATCTATATTAGACATTGACGCCCAACTTTGTTTGGAATATCATTCATGAGTATGTACCCCAAATCCATTGTCCAGATAAGGCTGGTTCTGGAATGGTAGCCCGGCAGACTAAAATGAATTTGTGCATGTAAATGAAGTGTTAAATGGAGTATAAAAAGGAAGCAGCCTTTGTTGGAGGAAGGGCTTGCCTCAGGCTCCCGCACTATCAGGAGAGCTCAGACTGGCTCTTCTCAAGCTGACAGGAATCCTAATGACCTGACACAGGTCATTTGCATGGGAGTGGAAGAAGGTGAAAAAGTGTCGCCCTCAACATTCTGCTTTTTCTATTCTGTGTCTAGTTCTAATAATTTATCTTGTCAATTTATTTATAAATGTTCTTTCAAAACTCACACACACAGATACTTCAAATGAATGTCATTCAAGTAGCTAGTTTTCATCCATTTTTGATGAATGTATAATCTTGTTTGACATTCAGTTCTTT
Organism: Rhombomys opimus; assembly: GCA_010120015.1. NCBI lineage: Eukaryota > Metazoa > Chordata > Mammalia > Rodentia > Muridae > Rhombomys > Rhombomys opimus. Next base: position 2,339,159 of record REGO01000246.1, on the reverse strand, counting down.
ATTTATAGAAGTAGCCATCCATTTTTATATGGATGGAGATTTTTCACCGTCTCAGTGCATAACACCTGTGTACAAATAAAAATCAGATCTGAAAATCAAAACTACTATGGAACTAAAGGGATTGTTTAGTCCCTTTAATGTCATCGATACGTCATCAATACGACAGTAATACTGGTAAAGCAAAATATACATAAACTTTATGTGTATTAAGGACTTAATTTCTTTCCTTATTTGTTGATAATTAGACTTTTAAGAGTCCTCTCCTCCAACATGAAGCAATATCCTTGCACACATTCACATAGAATACCATATTTTAAATTGGGTTTCATCGCACCGCTTGATTACCCTGATGAGTAAGGAATGACAGGACCAGAGAAGCTGAGCTGAGCGTATTGGCAAATCCCATCACAAGAGGCGTACCGGGGAAAGATAATTTTCTTTATGTAAAATACATCATTTTGTCCTCTAATGAACCTTTTATGAGGTGGAATCTCATCACTTAACAGAGCTTAAGAGCATAGTGGTCTCATAATTACTCAGCTTATGAGAAAAACATGATGGAAGGCTTGCAGGCAGAGACAAACGGGATATAATTGTGCCGCTTCTTCGAAGAACGTTTTTAAACTTCCCCTTGACAAGCTCCCTATCATGGTGCACCCAGAGAAACATTACCAAGACCATGATGCTTAGCTGTTTTTAACAGTCTATCATCTAGTTTTCCAAGCTTCTGGCAGGGTAGGACAGATTTTTCGCAGTGGCTCACAATTCTTTTTACGTTCTTTGGACCCCCTTGTGAGATATTTAAGAATGAATGGATATTCAGAACCTACAAGGCAAAAGGAATATGGGCATTTAAAGAAATATCAACATGCCAGGAGCATAGCGTTTTTAAGTTGCCGAAACTGAAGAATGTTGTTAGGCAGAGGCGTATTCAGAATAGTCCACCCTTTTAAAAGATAATGCAATCCAGGGCTATTTTAAATCAAGTTGTGGTATTACTTTCAGATAAAGTGAGCATTTAGGATTTCATATTATCACATCATAAACCACCTTAGAAAAGACCTGCTGGGTGACACACCAACTCCTCTTCTTCTTCTCTTGTGCATTGATTGTCAGCCTGTAATCAAAGCACTATCTGTCAGTCAAACTGGCAACTATAGAATCAGGGAGATTAGCAAGAACAGATCCGGTGACAGATTAGATATTCTGAATGATCTTCCCAACTACTCAAAACATCATCCAGATAGATTTTTAAAAACATGTCTTCTCAAGACAATTTTGGACTAATACAACACGGACCACTGTGCAGCTGCTCTCGAAATCTAGACAGTGGCAGTTTGTCAGCATGCGCAAAGCATGGCAAGACTAAGGCCAAGGAAATGTAAGCATGGCTGTGGAGAGGGGAGAATGAAGTCCGTTACCTAACCTAAGGGCTATTGCCACTGACAGCTATTGGAAGAAGAAGAGTCAGTTTACTTCACTGATGTGGCCCCTGGCAGGATTCTCATGTTGCAGAAGATGGCCCTGAGCTCTGGGAGGTTTTTGTTTTTATTCTCATTGTTGTTGTTGTTGTTGTTTTGTAAAAGAACATTAAATTGGGAAGGGGGTAGTGAAGGGGTTTTTGGAAAGAGTTGGAGGAGATTTTTCTTTTCAAAACATTTGATTTGCATCTAGGAGACTATCAAACAATAAAAAAGCAATAATAAGAAAACATTTTAAGGAAACTATAGGATCATAGAATGTTCAAGTCTTGGGTTTCATCACTCTCTGATTTGATAGCCCTGGACCTCACCCCTCTTGGGTATCTGAGATGGACCACATAGCATTAGAGAATTGGAGGCTTCAGCCTTGTTCTAAGAGTTGTTCTAAGTCATTCTATTCAACAGACAGACATACAGACAAGCACATTGCTCGCATTAGGTGTGGGTATGGGGGGGGGAGTTTATTCTGAAAGCATGCAAATTACAAAGCAGCCGTGAAGCTAATTCAAAGTAGCTCTAGCTACGTGTCCTGAAAACTTTGAGTGTGAATTTAGTATCACCTGTCTATCATGTGATGATGTTTTCAAGTACACCCACTGAACTTATTCCCAAAATGCAAGTTGCCTTCAGTATTCAAAAACTGGTCAAAACATTACTACATAAACATCAGAAGTAGTACGATGAATAGAATTTCTGATTACTCATAAACAGACAAGCAACAGCTTAACTTTCCATGTTAGAGAACCAACTTTCCAGGTCTAATACTGTTACAGTGTAACAACTGATTGGGTGGGGTAGATAACTTATTCCTGTTTGGATCTGAAGCCTCTAACTGGATCAGCGGAAGAAGGTCTGCACCAGGTACTGATGTGTAGGTCAGAGGTCCATGGCTGGGGAGCTCATAGAACCCAGGGGTGATGCTGTTTCTGTTTTGCTAATTGAAATTATTATTACACTGATAATTATTATCATATTATCACTGATAATATTATCACACCAGATACTTATATTTATACCCATAGACAAATTCTGCTCAAAGCCTTTATCAATAGATAGATAACAGTTATGAGGCTCATGGCCAGTCACAGTGCTGAAAATGAATGACTTTTGAGCAGTCAACATCAAACAGGACACCTATATCACCACTTTCAAGACCAAGAGAACATTGAAGTGAGGCAGGCTAAGAATGGAAGGGCTGAAACGATAGGTGGGAGATTTGTGAAATATCTTATAAGCCACTGCATTCAGGAACTCACAATAGAAGAGGTTGCCTATGTAGCATATGTATAAGAAGAACTGGCGAAGAGGCATAGGAGAAGAGGGAGGGAGGGTGGGATTGGGAGGGTATGGGAAGAGTTCTACAGCTGGGATACAAAGTGAATAAACCATAATTAATAAAATAAAAAGGTTAAAAAAAAAAGAAATCAGTCACACATGGTTTTCAGACCCACCTTGGAGAGCCAATGGCAGTCTAGGGCTGCTGGTCAGTCACTGATTTGTGGGTTATAGCTACTGGTGAGTTGCCCAGGCTCCGCTGGAGAGGTCTGTATGCATAAACACAAAGAAAACTATGGTTAGATAACACAGAAAGCAACAAAACAAACACCACCACCCCCCAAACAAAAACTGGAAACAGAGAGAGTGTCCTGAAGGAAGTAGTAGGGCTGGAGGGAAGACAGGGGCATGAGAAGGTGGGAGACTGAGTTTAACCCTAGTGTAGTATATAAATGCATGAAATAGTCATGGGGTAAGCTGAGAAGAAAGGGGGAATTTATCGACATAGTTAAGCAAATTTGAGCAGTTTAAATCACTATATGCAAAAAGCAACTCAGATGTCTTATCGACTCCTGTTAGAATTTGTACTTACATAGACTCCATCCATTTATCATGGCAATAAAATGACGAAACGCCTAAAATGTGTATCTTTAACAAATGACATCTTAAATGTCACATAAAATGCTAAAAAAAAAAACAAAACAAATATTGCATTTACAATTCTACATATTTCGTGAAACATAAAAAGAACCAAAATGATGTAGGCACCAAATCTTAAACCGTGGATCACATTCAATAAAATTAATGATTACTAAATCTTAAAAAGCTCTGAATGAATTTTGCAAACTGGATTTTAAATTATTTAAAGAAGCTTATAGTATACAGATTATTATATTGTGGTTACAAATTAACTTTTGTAGTTAATAAATTTATTATTTACCTTAGATTCCTATATTTTTCAAACTTCTATTTCAAGCCCTGTGGGAATTTTCTGAAAAGTATGAAGGCTACATATTTATTTGGAAACTCACATTACATCACACACCTTTCTCAACTGAAGTACAAGAGGAGACACAATGCTCTCTGGGATGTTATCATAGTTGCTTTAATCGTTACATATAAAAATTGTGTAATTATGATACCAAGAAAGCTCTAATATAAAGCTTGGGGTCTGAAGCAGTTAGGAGAAGTCTGTGGTCCCAAAAGAAGTTTTCTTGTTACTTTGGCATCTGGCATCAGTCTATCATCTATCTGAAACTTAGCAAATGCTGAGCACACACGTTCGGTTTTTGGTTCTCAGAATTCTGCCCCCGTTTCAACTTTACAGGTAAAATGAAAGGGAGGTTGGAGTCGCCTCCCATGTAAGGCCCTGATACAACAAATGCAGCCAGTGGTAGCAGTGGATGCCCCTTTCCGAGGTGAAAGACAGCTTTTTCATCTGTGCACTTTACCTTCAGAGCAGGCAGACTATAATTTTGAACTAGCGTGTGTTTGTGTGTGTGTGTGTGTGTGTGTGTGTGAAATGCCAGCCACTTAGTGTGTGCATTCTTAAAAAAAAACAAAAAACAAAAAAAAACAAGATTTATTTTGGAATTGTTTTTTTTTTTTTTTTTTTTTTTTTTTTTCTGATTGATAACTGAGGGAAAGAACTGAGATTATGTTGAAACAGACTTACAAGTGCAATGCCCGGAGCACCCGCTTACAACTTTTTATACAGTGTTGAAGACGGTGTCTCTAGATGCTTTATGATATTTGGTTGGCTCTTCAGAAGATGGATAATTGATGTCCTTCTCTCATTGTTTGGAATTTCATACCCCCCTCCCCGCCATGGGGGAGACAGAAGAGCAAAATCAGGCATTGTGAGGAGCCACTGCAAAGATATGTTTAGAAGATTTACAGGAGTGAAGGGAATTAAAGCAGAAAAAAAAAAAAAAAACTGAGCTAAATCTTAAAGGACATAATGTGATATTTTGTATGTGTGTGTGGGGGGTTATGATTGTGTGTAGGAAACTCAATTCAAGGAGGGGCAGGCAGAAGGAATCCAAAATATCTTTTAATGTCCTTTCCTACTTCTCTTAATGATGCTCTCTGATTCTTAGTTGAACTTATTGTTTGAAAACAAAAATCACCTTGTGAGATGTGTGATGCGACATCGTGGCAACCGGCACGAGAAATTTTAAGGTATTAATTTCAATTTAACTACGCTTACAGGGGATTATCCCTGAGTGGCTTGGGTTTCACTCTTGACTGCCATTTTATTTATTTATTTTTCCCTGACAGATTGAGAGATTCAGAACCATTCCATTGAGTGCTCTAAGGGCCTGGTGTAAGTTTCTAGATAGCTATTAATTCCCCTTCTGGTCTAACAAGCAGTTTTTTTTTTTTTTTTTTTTTTTTGCAAAGGCACACTGCCTCCCCACACTCATGGCTTCCTTTTGTTCTCTATTTCCAGATAGCAAGCACTGCTCACCTGGGCATGACATGATGCCCTTTCCCCTAAATGGCACCATTTGAAAGATTTCCTATGTTGTGTAGAATAGAATCTTTTTCACCAAGCCTGTCAAGACATATAGAAAGTGTTTTATGCCATTTACTCATTAAAAAAAATGTAAAAGGAGAGAGTTTATTTCTACGCTATTAGTGAATTAAAAGTTGTATCTCTGCTGGGAAAGAATTTACACAGGGCACAGAGAGCTAGGTCTTTGCAAGGGAGGTCGGAGCTTTAGTCAAACCCTGCACAGCTAAAGAGAGTAGAAGCCTGAGCCAAAGTACCCAGAAGGATTTGCGTACTCCTCCTGATGAGCCAGAGGTGAGTCTGCCTCTGAACCTGAAAATTAAAATGACGCATTTCCTTCCCAGTGCCGCTCTCCATGTTTGCTGAGAGCTGGAAAATGCAAATCATGTGACCCATTAGTCTTCCTTTTAATGAAATAAGAAAGTATCTGAGACTGAAGTCAGGAAGTTGTGTAGAGTGCTCTTGAATGTATATTCTTGTCAGAGTATGTTCGCTGCCATGCCTCTTTATCTTTTCAACAAATAAGAACAAGTTTCTCTGCTTGTAGTAGAAAGCCATCTACCCTTTGTTACAGGTTATCAGAGAATAATTTCCTTTTTCGTTTGCAAAAAGGTAGAGGGGAAGGGCAATGGGATAAATCTTTTTTTTTTCTCTCACAATTTACTCATTATATATCTCGATTGAAGCCCCCTCCCTCAACTCCTCCAGTCCTACCTTCCCTCCCTCTTTTCCCCATTCTCTTCCCCTAGGCCACTGAAAACAGGAGTTCTCCACTATTGTCATCTGCCCATAGCTTGTTAAGTCTCATTAGGACTGCTTGGATCTACTTCTGCAGCGGCCTAGTAAGGTGGCAACATCAGGGGGGAGTGATCAGAGATCAGTCAACTGAGTTCATGATAGAGACAGCCCCTGCTCCCCTTTTCCATAATCAACTTGCAGCATGAGCTGCCAATAGGCCACATCTGAGCAGGGGTTCTAGGTCTTCTCCATGCATGGCCCTCCTTTGGTGCATCAGTCTTTGCAGGACCCCCTGGGCTCAAATATTTTAATTTGGTTGGTCTCCTTGTGGGGCTCCTGTGCTCTCCATGTCACTCTATTCCACCCCTCTTTTCCCCCCTAAGACTTCCTGCACCCTGCCCAAAGTTTTGTCCTGAGTCTCTGCATTTGCTGATCCCGTTGGGTGAATCCTTTCAGAGGACCCTCTATAGTAGACTCTCATCCTGTTTCCTCTCTTGCACCACTTCTGGCATCTATCCTGTTTGCCATTCTGAATGAAATTTAAGCATCCTCTGTAGGGTCCTCCTTAGTGTTTAGCTTTTGTAGGTCTGTAGATGGCTGTCCTATATTATATAGCTAGTATCTGCTTATTAGTGAATGTATACCAAGCCTGTTTTTCTGTTTCTGGGTTATCTCACTCAGATCTCTTCTAGTTCCATCCATTTGCCTTCAAATTTTGTGATTTCCTTGTTTTTTTTTTTTTTTCTTTTTTTTAAATTACTGATTAGGATTCCATTGTGTAAATGTATAATTCTTTTTTTTAATTTAATTTTATTTACATATTTATTTATTACAATTTATTCACTTTGTATCCCCTCTGCAGCCCCTCCCCTGTCTCCTCCCAGTTGCCCCCCTTTATTTTTCCCCCATGCCCTTTCCCTAGTCCCCTGATAGGGGAGGACCTTCTCTTCTATTTTACCCTAGCTTATCAGGTCTCATCAAGGCTGGCTGTACCATCTTCCTCTGTGGCCTGGCAAGGCTGCATCCCCCAGGGGGAGGTAATCAAAAAGCCAGCCACTGAGTTCATGTTAGAGACAGCCCCTCCCTGTATCCATTACTTAGGGAGCCCACTTGGAAACTGAGCAGCCAATGGGCTTCCTTTGAACAGTGGTCTAGATCCTCTCCATGCATACTTAGTTGGAGTATCAGTCTCTGAAGCTCACCACCCCTGGGCCCAGGTATTTTGGATCTGTTGTTCTCCTGGTGGAGCTCCTGTTCTTTTTTTTATCCTTCCTGTGGTTCCCTCCCTCCTTCCTGAGGGGGAAGCAACATTACCAGGCCACAGAAGAAGACAATGCAACCACTCCTGATGAGACCTAATTCACTAGGATCACAAGGAAGGAAAAGAAGACCTTCCCTATCAGTGGACTTGGGGAGGGGCACGCAGAGGGTGGAGGAAGGGAGGGATTGGGACGGAGAGGGAAGGATGTATAATTCTTAAAGTGACCCTGTCTTAGTTAGGGTTTTATTGCTGTGAAAAGACACCATGACCAAGGCAACTCTTATAAAAGAAAATATTTCACTGGGCAGGCTAACGGAGTTTTAGTCCATTATTGTCATGGTGGGAAACATGGCAGCATGCAGGCAGACATGGTGCTGGGGATGGAGCTGAGAGTTCTACATCTTGATCCACAGGCAGCAGGGAGAGACCACACCCAGGTATGGCTTGAGCTTCATACTCTTCCTCCAAGAAAGCCACACCCTACATCAGCAAGGCCACACCTCCTGATAGTGCCACCCTATAAGCCAAGCATTCAAACACATGAGCCTGTGGAGGGGACTGTGGGGGAAGGGCACTCCCATTCAATCTACTCCAAACGCAGAAACTTAAATGGAGAAATTACTTTGAAAGTATATTCTTGGGAAGACTTCTTTTCTATTTCCTAATTGACTTCTCTTTTGCCTTGCTTTCCAGTCTTTATGGAAACTGTTCTTTTCACAAATGTGTCTTGGTCCGTATCCAGACACTATCAGATTTAGTCAGCAAACCACATACCAGCCATGTATTAGATTCTTGCTCAGCAACTTATAGATTGAAAGTCTTAAGGTTGCCGGCGGACCAGAGGTTCTAAAGCTAGTGGCTTTTTAAAATTATTGTTCATTGTTATATTTTTTGTGAAAGAAATACATAAATACATTTTCACTAGAAAATGTTCAAAAGGGAGGAGGATGGAGGGATATGAAGGCAGTATTCCCATCCGCCTCCCTATCCCCATTTTATACCAATTTCCTTGGCAGCAATCATAACCAACAACTTGGAATTGAAAATACATTTTCCTTTCCATTTTGTTTGCTACCATATAATACTTAGTTGATATTGGTAGGAAAATTACGTTTTTATTCCTTTTTTTTGTTTGTTTGTTTTTTGTTTTTTGAGACAGGGTTTTTCTCTGTGGCCTTGGCTGTCCTGGACTCACTTTGTAGACCAGGCTGGCCTCAAACGCACAGAAATCTGCCTATCTCTGCCTCCATGAATATTGGGATTAAAGATACATGTCACTGTCTCGGCAGTCAAAAATCTTTTTAAATTAACAAATGACAATGGTGATTTTTCTAACAACTGAATATGAAGAACTTTTGGAAGTGCTTTGTGATGTTCAGGAAACTTGAACCTCATCTGTGCTAGGCAAACACTGCCATGAAGCTGAGAAAATAGATTTTATTATTGTTGTTGTTATTGTTATCATATCTGCATATTTTTATTTATTTTGGAAAATGTTGATATACCTCACGTTCCTTAATGGACCAGTCTAGGGCCCTGATGGACCAGCCTGGAGGTCAGCAACCTCCCCCGCCAACAAACACGCAGTAGTTTGTTTTATTACTTAAATTTCTCTACTCTCAGTTTCCAAAACATGTAGTAAAAAATACATATAGCAAGGAGTCTTCCCCACAGGGATTCACAGGGGTCGGAACCTTCTGGTGAAGGGAGCAGGGGCCTAGAGCCCATAGGCTTGGGGATGGGAGCTTCATTATTCCTGTTAGGAATTGAGTCACTGCCATCTCTGCTTTTGGAGGGCTCTGTTGTGTGTATAGTCTATCAACAGTCACTGTCACACTTCCACCTAGAGGCCAGGCAAGGCTCCACCTCCATAAGGCCCTTTCTGTGTGGGGTGGTCCTAAGAAAGAGATAATCTCATAGACACCTTTCTCTTGACTTCAAAACAGGAAGACTAAGGGGTAATAAAGCTTTGTGTGTGTGTGCGTGTGCACTCACGTGTGTGTTTATATGCATTTGTGTCTGTGCTTATTTCTGTACATGTCATCTGTATGTGTCTGTGTCTATCTGTGTATGTATATGTGTTATGTGTTTGTGTGTATGCTTGTGTATGCAAATGTGTTTGCCTATGTGTATGTTCCTATGTGTCTCTGTCTGTGTTTGTCTGTGTGTATTTGTACATATGTGTGTTGCTGTATGTATATCTTTCTTTGTGTTTATGTCTGTTTATTTGTGTATATGTCTTTGTGTGTGTGAGTTTGTGTATGTGTATCTGTGTGTGTTTTTGTTTGCATGCTTGTGTGTGAATATATGTGTGTGTGTGTATTTCTGTGCATATCTGTGTTGTGTGTGTGCAGTTGGGTGTGTGTTTCTGTACGTGTTTGTTATAATGTGGTTGTACCTATGTATGTGAATGTATGTGCATGGTATGTATGTGTTTGTGTTGCATTTTGTGTAGTGCACATGTGTGCCTATGTTATATGTATGTTTGTGTATGTCTTTGTCTCTGTGTTTGTACATCTGTGTGTGTTTTGTAGTGTGTGTGCCTGTGTGTGTATGTGTGTGTCTACGTCTGTGTGTCTGTGTGTATGCATTTCTGTGTGTGTAGGTGTGTTTCTGTAGAGTCTATGTGAGCTTGCGTGTATCTCTGTATCTGTGTGTATGCTTGTGTGTATTTCTATGTTCGTGTGTGTTTGTGCGTGTCTGTGTGTTTGTAGGTTCTTTGTGTTATATTCGAATTATTATATGCACTTTTATATTTCCACATCTTTATCTTCTGAGCTTTACCCCTTTCTCTTCTATCTTGTTTATTCTCTTTTCTTCTCTACTCTCTATTTTCTCATTACATTATTCTTCATAGTTTATATCTATAATTTATAAACTTTTTATTTATTCTGATCTCTCTCTCTCCTCCACCTTTAGTCTTTATTTTTTTTTCAGTTTTCCTTTATAGATCTGGTTTAGTCCTCCCTGTCTGTTACTGCTTTCTAACCTCTGCTGTTAAGTGGGAATTATCGCCACTTGAGAAATGGTCCATGGGATGTTCTCAAAAACAAAGAAACAAACAAACAAATAGCATTTTAAGACACTTGCAACTCTTTAAAGGATCATTATGATCATTGTGATCGTAATGAAATCAAAGAAGAAAACTATATTTAGAGAAAACACAGGGAATATACAGCTATGGAAATATAGTAATGCTTCTGAATCGTGAATGGATGTTTTAGAAACAGCAGAGACATTTTAAAGTTCTAGAATAAACTGAAAATGGAAAATTCATGTACCAGACCATGAGAAACACAATGAAGACATATGTGACTTGCAGTTTGTAGCTACTGATGACCAGAGTATGAAAGCACAACTACAGTGGGCTGTGGTATGGCGTAGCAGGGAAAGGGACCACACTAACTTGTGGGTGAACGCACGTCAGCACTGCTTAAAAGTTATAAAAACAGCGAGGAGACCGTGACAACTGAAGTCAGTGTCTTAACTGCATCTCCAAAGCAACATATTCAGCTTCCGGTCTGTGTGGTAGCCTATCTCCCATTCAGACTCCAGGTGCCTAAGCCATCAAATAAGCCAAAATTAGATTCAACCCAACTTGTCTTAAATATCCCTTTATTCTCCTCAGATTTAATTTTTTATCTTGCTTTTATTCACTTAAATAATGAAGCAGAGGATCAAGGATTGCAAACACATTTAGAATTATCATTGACATTCTGAGTGTTCACGGTGATCAAGGATGGATAGATCAAGGTTGTTAGCTTAAGCATTGTGAAATCAAATTCAGGAAAACAGTCCAGATTAATAGTAGCACACCTTTAGATAACCTATTTTCAAACATGCTGGCTCAAGCTAAAACAAAGTCTTTTATTAGATGTTTGAGATCAGAGATATGTTTCTATTCTAATTTCTGTTTGTCTGACTCAGTAAAAATATTATACTTGCAAGCATAATGTCAGCTATGATGATGTCATTTTGTTCAAATTTATAAGTTCTGGAAATGTTCCTAAGTTTAATTTTGGAAATGTATCTATTCTTTGTACTTCAAAATTTATAAAAAAATAAAAATAAAAAGGATAAGAGTAGAAGCAGCATATTGCTCTCACTCGAATGGACAGCACATTAAAAACCTTTAGAAAAATGATTGGTTTGATCAGTCAACATAAAAGATTAGAATGCACCACCTAGAGTATGATGGAAAGAACTCAGAAGGTGATGCAGAGGACTCAAACTGATCTAGACCCTTGTGCATGGCTTTAGCTCTTTCAAAACAGAGATCTCTATGAAGTAACTGATATCTTCCATTAACACCATCAGGGATGTTTTGTTGTGAGAATAAGATGCAAAATAAGCAGTCCCTTCATACAGCCACAGAGGGAACTTAATAAGTGCTTGTTGGTTCTCCTCCTGCCTCGGGGGGGGGGGGGAGGACGGGGGGCTGTCTCCCAGCAGTGCAGAAAGTCAGGAGAGGCAGGAGACAGGAAGCCTGCCTGGAAGGGCCAATGAGTACTGTATAGGGATCACACACCATGGGAACCACTGCAGAGAGCTAGACCAACTTTAATTCCACCAGAACAATGGCTATGTACTCCTTGGAGAGTGGGTGAGGGGCTCCAAGGATAGGTGTACCTAACTGGTTGGAACAAGGCACTTCAAGGATGTTTGATTTGCATTATACCACATACTCCTATCATATGAGTGGAAACACAGTACCTAATTATCCTACAGGCAAGGGGAGGGAGAACTGTGTCAGAGGCCATATGTCAAATGTGGCTAGGGGGATCTGTGTCTGAAGACACACTCCAGATGAAGTCAAGCAGAGAGCTGGAAGGAGGGAGTCCAGGACTTTAACACTGAACTCAGAATGGCTATCTAGACTAGGAGAAATGCAGTCTCAAACAGCAGGGTTCTTCCAACAAGGAAGGCCTATAAGCAGCAGTCACTGACATCCATGCTGGTGATGGTAATGATGGAAAGAAGAGTCACAAGGAAGCACTTAAGAAGCTTGCAGCAGAAAGTATTGCCACTCTGAACGCTTCTTGCTGTAGCAGTGTGGTTTTGACTGGTCCCACCCGAGTGTGAGGTCATATTTAGGAACTGCTACTGGACTCCTACTGAAGCTCACTTGTGGGGTGGGAACAGTGGTGTGAGAACAAACTTCCGGTGTCTTAGTGATGCGTGAGATATCCTTGACTTCTCTTCTGGATGGTCATCTTATCAGCGACTTTACTTTTGAATTTTAGAAGTAGTTTAAAAGATGAGCCTCTTACCTGTCATATCTCTAAGCCCATTTAAAATGGTTTCAAGAATATATCTAAGAACTTATTTTCCCATGTAAAATATAAACGTGGCATTCATTTACATATAAGTGGTACTTGTGTGTGAGCATACACACCTGCCAACAGTGCGATGGGATTCATAGATAATAATGTCTTCTACAGTTTAGAGTCAATTGATAAGTTATGTTTTATTTGTTATATAACAAAATTCCTTCTGTTGCCAATGTAACAAAAGTTGGCCTTTAAATCAATGCCTCTAAAATTAGCATAATGATGAAAATATTGACACAGAACACAACTTTGTAGATAGCATTTAATTTTCTTAAGTATGGTAAAAAGGAAATTGTAACTGAACAAGGATTTGTTCTTTCAGGAAAATAGAATATTCTAAAGCCATAAATAGTTTTAAAATTAAAATTGCCATTTAATTAAACTTCCAGAAATGTTTGTCATTTAAGAATTAATCTGATCCTGTTATTTTATCAATTATCTGAGCTGTCAATTATCTGTTGGTGGGGTTATATGGCAGCATTACTAAGAACTACAAATGCAAGTGAAAGGTGCTTTTTGGAGATGCCAAGATCATGAACATCTTAAAATGGATGAGGGAAGACGTTGTCAAGCATGAGTCACATTTGAGCACCTCGGCAGAAAGTGTTCTCACAATAGAAGAACCTACTATCATCATCCTTGCAACAGCACAGGGACCATCATGAGTCACTTCATCCAATCTGTGCCCTTTCCTCTCCCAGGCTCCCAATTTCATCTTCTGTGATTACATATCAGGAGGGAAAGTTAAACTTCAGTGACTAGATTGACTTGAGATACTCAGGCATTCTGGTCCATGCTATCTATGGTTCATGTGTCATAGCTATGGCCAAGGCTGATGTTGACTTATCGGATTGTCTATCGGTGGTTAATGGTTGGGAAATTTCTGATTGGTTGTACAGAAGAAATAACATCCACGTGGGATGTTTTCTATATTCCCTCTTCTTGTGTCTGTTGTTAAATTTGTTGCCATGAAAAGATTTCGTTTTCAGTGTTTAGTGTTTGGAGACTCTCAAGATAGCTCAGAGACATCCCAATTCAATATAAAGGAAGCTGGGAGGGGAGAGGCATTGGCTTGCACCAATATTCTACCTGCACTGTAAGTCAGTTCAATAGCCTAGGTACAGAGCACAGAGTAGCCACAAGCAAACATTTTAGGCAAAAATTTCTACAGACAGAGTTGAGCAAATATCCTTGTTATATTCTTGAGCATATTTTGGATATATGCCTAGGGGTTGTATAGCCTGATCTTGAGGAAGTACTATTCCTAATTTTCTGAGAAAGCGCCAGTTTGATTTCCAAAGTGGTTACACAAGTTTACATTCCCACCAGCAATGGAGCGGGGTTCCACTTCATCCACATCCTCTCCAGCATGTGTTGTCCCTTGAGTTTTTGATCTTCACCATTCTGATGGGTGTAAGGTGAAATCTCAGGGTCCTTTTCATTTGCATTTACCTAATGACTAAGGATGTTGAGCATTTCTTTAAGGGTTTCTCTGCCATTCAATATTCCTCTGTTGAGAAGTCTCTGTTTAGCTCTGTACCCCATTTTTTAATTAGATTACTTGATTTGTTGCTTTTTAACTTCTTGAGTTCTTAATATATTCTGGATATTAGCCCTCTGTTGGATATACGGTTAGTAAAGATCCTTTCCCAAACTGTAGGCTTACCTTTAGTTCTGACAACAGTGTCTTTTGCTTTATAGAAGCTTTTCAGTTTCATGAGGTCCCATTTATTGATTGTTGATCTTAGAGCCTGTGCTGATGGTGTTCTGGTTAGGAAGTTCTCTTGATGCTGAGACTCATAGCCAAACTTTGGGCAGAGTGCAGGGAATCTTATGAAAGAAGGGGGAGATGAAAGAATTGGAGAAGACACGATCTCCACAAGGAGAGCAACAGAATGAAAAAAATCTGGGCCCAGGGGTCTTTTCTGAGACTGATACTACAACCAAGAACCATTCATGGAGATATCCTTAGAACCCCTGCACAGATGTAGCCCATGGCAGCTCAGTCTTCAAGTGGGTTTCCTAGTAAGGGGAACAGGAACTGTCTCTTACATGAATTCAGTGGCTGGCTTTTTGATCACCTCACCCTGGGGGTGGGGGTAGGGGCAGCCTTACCAGGCCACAGAGGAAGACAATGCAGCCAGTCCTGATGAGACCTGATAGGCTAGAGTCAGATGGAATGGGAAGAGGACTGCCCCTCTCAGTGGACTTAGGGAGGGGAAGAGGGTAAGATTGGGAGGGGATGAGAGAGGGGGTACAGCTGGGATACAAAGTGAATAAATTGTAGTAAATAAAAAATAAGTAAAAATTAAAGTAAAAACTTTCTACACATATCAAAATGGAGCATCCACCTTTCTCATTTCATGTTAGATCCAAGAAGTGAAGGCTGATATTCAAAGATTTTGCTTATCTGTTCTACCTTTAACATTGCAAACCCCTGTAGGTAGGTTGAACTTGGGTTAACTCACTAAATGATACATATGGCATGTATCATTTATATTGAAATGACTTTCAATTCTGAAGAATTTCTGAAGGGCTTCTGTCTAAATAGCCTATGCATGATATTCTTAAGGGTGTCAGATACAAGTAAAATTAAACCAGTTTTATTGATTATATAAACTGGCTCAATACATTTAAACTGTTACAAATACATTACAAACAAGGTGATATATATATATGCATATATATATATGTCTTTTACACTATTTGTAAATATACTGAAAATATATAGATATATACATACTCATGTATATATATACATATGTATGTACATATATATGTATATGTATATGTATATATATGTGTATATATGTATATATATTCTCCTAGGATCTTCTTGCACAAACCAAGTCTCAACAAACTCTTCCTATTACAATCTACAGCTGATCCTTGATCGCTCTTGTTTACTCTAAAAGCTAACAACATAAAAAACATACTAATTTTTTTCACTCTGTCCTATATCATTTTTGTTGGCTAGGCTAACATTGTATCTATCCTAAACATGCTTGTCACGCGCATGATTTCTCTAAGCTTAAGGATGAAAAAGTCGCATCATCATTATCTCAAAATTGTGGACATTACTTGTCCACCTGTGGTTGTTGACTGCCACAGTTTTCCGTTTTGCAGGTTGCAAGTTTGTGCACAGCAGCTCCGGTGTCAACACCGAGTTAGATTATCATCTATAAAATGGTTAGCTATAAAACAAAGTTGACCCCCAGTTAATAAGACCAAACACAGCAGCACATCAAGGCCTTGCATTAAATCAAGCAAAGGCAATCCATACTTTCACGGCAGGTGTCTTAATTATTTCGTCCCACAGCCCTGCCCCCTGCATTCATGGTACACCATGTGGGATGGCAGGCTCGCCTGGATGCAGGAGCTGAGGCAGAGCAGGGATGCTGCTTACGATTTTGCTTCTCGTGGCTTACTCACCTTCCTTTCTGATGACATCTGGGATTACCGTTCTAGGAGGGGTACCATCCACAGTGGTGCAGGCCTATCACATCAATTAGTAGTGAGGAAAAGGCCCACCTACAGCCTGATCTTATGGAGGCAAATTTTCCATTTGGCTCTTCTTCCCTCAAATGACTTTAGCTCATGTCAAGTTGAAGTAAACAAAAGCCAGCACAGGTGGTGGGGGAGAGGGTAACAATGATGCAAATGAACATGCTGGATTGTTTCAGCCCAGTCTAACGACATGAGCTATGGGCCGCCTAGGAAAACTTGAGTTTCTGTCCTCACGCTATAAGGTTAATGCTTAGAGACTCTGAAGGTTTCGTTTTAGTTTTGTTTTTCAAAATCTTGTTCATGTTTTCCATTGCTCCACAAAGTGTTCTTTAATTATTGAAATAATTAATTACAGCACCTCCACTTTACATGTTAACAACAGTGAAATCATAATCACTCTTCTTTTTTAATTTTATTTTTTCTGTTTGTGAGACTGTCTCTCTATGAGACGGTAGACCTTGAAGAAACTGCCATTCATTCCTCCCTGCCAGGCTCAGAGCTGAGTAAGTCAGGGGGCACAATTATTGGCTCAAGTGACCTGAACCGCTTTGTTCTAAAATAGGTGACCTACCACTCCAATGTCAAATCACTTGTACCAGGAGAGACATCCTGTCCTCATAGCCAGTGTTTCCAGATGAAGCTGTGGATGGAAGTTGTGTAAACTCCCTGAACTGTGGTCCCCTTCTTAACAGTGCCTTCCGACGCTCTCCTTTGTAAAGAGGGCATTCAATTGATGGAAGGGCTACATAGGGAATCTACTTTAACTGGCGATGGTTTTGACAACCTGCGCCTTATTGGGCATCACGTCATCACTTCGTGGTATAAGAAGGAGCTACTGGTCTTCTTCATCACACAATAACCAGGTTCTTAAAGTATATCTTTTTTTTTTAAGCTTTAGCTAGGAAACTCATGAAGCTCTTCATACAGTTTAAAATAGTTTCAGTGTGCTAAACACACTCTCAAGCCTTGTATCACTACCAAGTGCTGTTTCCAAAGCGGGGTTAAGCATAAAAGATGCTGAGACATTAAGTTTTTAAAAGATGATGACTCTTAAAAAAAAAAAAAAAGGCTGCAACTAGCATTTTGCATAATTCTCCATCCAAAATACTGATTTTGTTTCAAGTTTAATATTCATACCTAATTACTGAAATAGCATGTTTTCATGGTTGGCTTCACTGCAGTTGGCAGTGTCCTTAACTGTAAATGTGTAATATACTGTTTGAAATATTATGTGCTTAACTTACTGAACCAAGAAGCAAAATGTTTTAATTTTTACAGTTTTTTTTTCACATGCAGCCACAAAGTTTATTAGTCAGAGAGTATACTTCAGTGTTCCTGTTCTGTGTACAGTGCTAAATTAAGCATCTACTTTGCAAGAATAACTTACTATATTTAGTTGGCTAATAGAACCACCAACTGAACTAAATGACACCCTCCACCCCCCAAAAAAAATCTGTCTATTGCACAAGTGATTTGATTATGTTCTGGATACATTCTTTGTCTTTCCGTCATTCTCTAAACTCAGTTTTCTCATTACTTTCTCTATTTCTGATGCTGCCTCATCCCTCTGTTGACTATTATGAACCTGTTTTGGTAGTAGGCTATTGGCCTAACCTAATTGGTATTTCTGTTTGAAAATTGGACATGTTTCAGGATGACCACTGTTTATATTTAATCCCTTTTATTAAATAAAATGCCACTGTGGCTCTCTCAGGCATTCTATTATAACAAACAAAGATTTGCCAAAAAAAAAAAAATCCATCTGTTTCTTTGGGAAGATTCTCTTCCCTTTATGTAAACGTTGAAATTACACATTTATTGACAATTACGGTTGTATCCTGATATACCAAATAGACACATTTTTGTCAATTCAAACATTTTATAGCCTTTTTCTGACGAAACTCTCTATTCCATTTTAAATATATTTTTCTGGATATCTGTCTGTCTGTACATCTACCCTTCTAAATTCATCTTATTGAGTTTAAATTGCTCCATTTCTGAGAGGAACTTTGCTTTTTCAAAGGAGAATATAAACCATTTCTCTAGAAATATCAGAGATCTTCTTTCTTAAGATTCCCTGCACTCTGCCCAAAGTTTGGCTATGAGTCTCAGCCTCTGCTTTGATACCCTGTTGGGTAGAGTTTTTCAGAGGCCCTCTGTGGTAGGCTCCTGTCCTGTTTCCTGTTTTCTCCCTCTTCTGATGTTCATCCTGTTTGCCTTTCTGAATGAGGATTGATCAACTTACCCAGGGTCCTCCTTCTTGATTAGCTTCTTTAGGTGTACAGATTTTAGCATGATTATCCTATATTATATGTCTAATATCCACTTATAAGTGAGTATTTACCATGTTTGTCTTTCTGTTTCTGGGATATCTTACTGAGCATGATCTTTTCTAGTTCCCACCATTTGCCTGCACATTTCATGATTTCCTTGTTTTTAATTGCTGAGTAATATTCCATGCTGTAGATGTACCACAGTTTCTGTATCCATTCCTCCACTGAGGGGCATCTGGGCTGTTTCCAGCTTCTGGCTATTACAAATAAAGCTGCTATGAACATGGTTGAGCAATGTCCTTGTTGTACACTTGAACATGTTTTGGATATATGCCTAAGAGTGATATAGCTGGATCTTGAGGGAGCACCATTCCTATTCCTAATTGTCTGAGAAAGTGCCAGATTGATTTCAAAAGTGTTTGTACAAGTTTACATTCCCTTCAGCATTGGAGGAGGGTTCCCCTTTCTCCACATCCTCTTCAGCATGTGTTTTAGCTTGTTCCTACTTTAGTTTTCTTGGCTGTCAGATTTACTTTCAAACCAATAACATTTAGACTTATTTGTGTTGAATTCACAAATTTTAATCATATTTGCTTAAGTAGGAAGTGATTTCTCACAAAATTGTCACCAAGTACCAACCTAGAACCCCTGCACAGATGTAGCCCATGGCAGTTCAGTGTCCAAGCGGGTTCTATAGT
Source organism: Rhombomys opimus (assembly GCA_010120015.1). NCBI lineage: Eukaryota > Metazoa > Chordata > Mammalia > Rodentia > Muridae > Rhombomys > Rhombomys opimus. The sequence goes on along the minus strand of REGO01000246.1, from coordinate 2,320,081 downwards.
AATGGGAAGAGGGACTGCCTCTGACATAAACTAATTGGCCTGCTTTTTGATCACCTGTCCCTGAGGGGGGAGAAGCCTTACCAGGCCACAGAAGTTGACAGCGCAGCCACTCCTGATGAGATCTGAAAGACTAAGATCAGAAGGAAGGAGAGGGGGACTTCCCCTATCAGTGGACTTTGGGAGGGGCATTCGTGAAGAAGGGGGAGGGAAGGTGGGATTAGGAGGGGGGGAGGGGTTGATGGGGGGATATAAACTGAATAAAGTGTAATTAATAAAAGTTTTTTTTAAAGGTAAAAAAAAAAGATAATGAAAGAAAATGCTTATCCATGTAAATCCTGTTGCTAGTTCCAAGTTTCCAGGATTTTGAAAGTAAATAAAGTTGGGTTAAAGTTTTGGAAGAAATGGAGAAGTGGTGAGTATCCATGTTTTGGCTAGCCCTCCTTGTTTCTGAGTCAGTATTGTGTGGCATGGGTCAAGCGTAAGGACTTCAGAATTCTTGGGAGGAACGATGGTTTTAGCTGCTTATTCTGCGGGGAGTAGCATCTCTGCCAGGATTTACAGGTTGGATCTCACTGATAACTCCTGGGCAAGAAAATGCTACAAAGTATTTACATTTCTTTGATGTGAGAACCATCAGAAGGGATGATTCAGGATCACACAGTGGAAGAGCTATAACCAGTAGACAGGCATCGTTCTCAAGAGTTTACTATCAGTCTTTCGAAAAATATCATCTCACCTCTCTTTAATTTTGTTTTGGTCTCAGTGTGAAAAAAAAATGTCACTGTGGAGCTGGAGAGGTGGTCAGCACTTAAAATTACTTCCTCATCTTGCATAGGTCCCAGGTTCAACTCCCAGCATCCACATAGCAACTCCATGGCTAATGCCAGGCCAAGAGGATATTCTGCCCACATCTGAAGCGCCAGGCATGCAGGTAGTGCACTGACATACATACAGGCAAAACATGCATAACCCTTAAAGAACAACAGCACACAACTGTATTGTTTGCTCTTAATGAGAGCTCTAGCCGGGAAGCTGTGCGGTACTTTATTTTTATGTGAAAGCCACATCTAACAGGACCTACAAGGATTGCTTATTTTTGTATATTAATGAGAACATTGTAGGACTGAGTACATCAACCATTAGAGTCATTCCCATTGCTATTTATTCCAGGGACAAGAAGACATGCTCATATTAACACTTGCATGCAAGTATTTTGAGACAATTCCACAGACATGAAATTGCTGGAACGGCTAACCTAACTGTAGTGCTTTTACACAATGTGATGGTCAGTAACAAAGATGTAGAAAATATTGATATGCACAAGTTGATGTGCTGGACGATTTCAATCAGTTCCCAAATGCTGTCTGTGTTTAGTTGTTTATATATTAAAATATTACTGAAAAAAAGAAGATGAGAAAAAATAGAGAAGATCAGGTTAACGTTTGTCAGGTGTTAGGTCTCAGGAGATAGGACAATGAGATCTGAAATATACAAGGGATCCTTGTTGCAGTGATGGTTTAATCTTGAGAGGTGGGAGCTTTATAAACCCACAGTTAGGAATCTGAGTGCAATGAACGAATGCTTGCACCGGAGCAAATGCATGCACATACAGCAGGAGTTCTCAGCAAGTCTGCATCTCACACCAGTGCTGACACCATGAAGCTATGCTGGACCCTACACCCCAACTTTTAAAACTGTCCATAGTTCTGTGAATACTACTTAATTATGTTATCTATAAAATAATATTTCATATACATGCTTAAAGTTGGCATTTCATATACATGCTTAAAGTTGTTGAACAGCAACAACTCTTGCTGTTCACTTGTTTTTCTTTCCCAAGGCCCCAGTTGATCTTTGTAAAAGATTGTTATGAGATACAAGGTGTAGCTTGGGCTGCAGATTGCTTCTCTAATGTGCACAATCTCTAGGTTCCATCCCTAGCACAACATATCCTAAGCATGGTGGTGTACTCCTGTAATCCCAGTGTAGAAAACAGGAGATGGATGCAGGAGGATCACATTTTCAAGGATATTCTTGTCCACTTCGCATGCTTGGGGTCATCCTGGTATAGATGAGATTCACTTGCTGGTTTCTATTTTATCAAGATGTTCTAACATATTTAGAATTGTACATATATATTTTGTAATTTTAGAAGTCTGTATTTATGCCTTTGAACCTCATTCTTTGTTGTTCTAGATCTATCTAAGCTGGGTATCTTTGCTCTTTTCGAATAATTCTTTATATGAGCTTAGGAGTGCCCACGTTCTGCTACATGCGTCTTCTTAGCTTGAATTTGCCAACTTGTCCTTAAACCACAGTGTTGACCACTTGAACAGGGGGGCTTTCTTTCTGTAACTACAATAATTAGAACACCAACCTCCCTCTCCACGAGTATAATGTCGCATTGAGAAATTGACTTATTCTACAGTCCCCAAACATGTTATTAGATGTATTGAATAGATAGCTGAAAACTGAATACCAGAAAATGCACCTATTTGTGTGTGTGTGTGTGTGTGTATGTGTGTTTTGCCTACATGTAAGTGAATTACATGTTTGTATTGCCTTTAGAGGCAAGAAGAGGGCATAGAATACCCTGGAACTGGAGTTATAATGGCTGTGAGCTGCCGTGTTGGTTCTTGGAACCAAACCTGAGTCATTTGAAAAAGGCTTCCAGTGATCTAAATTGTTGAGTCATCTTCCAGCCCCCACCAAAACACTGTAAAGCATATTTATTATATTTAAAATAAAGAAACGATTCTAAGTCAGACACTACCTAACAAATGTGACAGAAATGAACACACACACACACACACACACACACACACACACACACATGTACATACCCACAAAATCAAACATCTGTAATAAACACATTTAAATCCGTGAGACAAACTGAACAAGTGGTATCTTTGGTAACATATAGACACACACACATACACACAGACAAAAACACATATGTATATAAGTGCATGGTATATACATATCTGTGTATTATATATAAATCTTTTCAGTGTATAAGGTCATACCTATATATCCCCACAGCTTCATTTATTGTTTAATGCATATCAGTAAGAGAACCCAAGAGCACAGGAATGAGAAACAACCCTGAAAATAAATATTAATTCAAAACCTGGGAAATGCAGAAAAGAGAATTAGTGCCTTTTCTTAGATAATGGGTGATTTGAAAGAAAATGGGGAGATCCCTAATAGCAAAAATAATGAACAAGAAAACATTAAAATCAAAGGCATGCCAGCTATTGAATGGTAGCTGTTCTAAGGAAAATGTAGTGTAGTTTAGGAGACTAGTTTCTCATTCCTGGACCAGCAATATCAAACTCATTTCCACCATTGCTCAGGCCTCATTGCAGGTACCATGAGCGCAGTGTTCTAACTCTGTGAAATAAGGAAACTCTGTTGAAATAACCTTCCTGCTTTGTTGCTTAGGCACAGACAGAAACCATTAGACGACAAAATATAGTGCAGTCTAAACACTCATCAACAGGGATAAAGTCTTGCTGGTACAACGAGATGCAACTACACACTTACTTCTTGGCCATTAAGCAAATTTTGGGTTTGTCTTACTAATTTCCCTGACATTGTTTTATGTAGGGTAATGACTTACCTCAGTGTTATTACTGACAATCGAGAGGAACACCAAATGCCAAAACCACTGGCCATGATTTTTCCTCCAAACACAGTTGCCAGTATAGATTAGTTTTTAGTTTAGTGTTGTAAGTAGTCAGTATAAAATTGGTGTATGTTCTCATTTTGAAACAGTTTCGGATGAATAGAAACTGATCTTCATGATTCCTTTCTGTCCAGTCATAGAACGATGATGAGGCCATCCACTGGGTCATATGATGTTTGAGCATATTGGCATTATTTTCATCATTTCTGAAATTATTCTGGAAGAATTTGTTGATTTTCACATGTATTAATTGCTAGAGTGTTCAGTGTTTTTGAACATTCATAAATAATCCAACATTGAAATAATCTCTTTAAAAAACCTACATTGAAGGAGTCATAATCTTATAATTTTTTGGTGTTTTAGACTTTAAACTTCAATGTAATTGTAAAAACACAATTTGTTAGATTGAGGTGAAAATAAAATTCCAGAAATATGCATACAAACACCAAATTCGATTAGAGTCTTTCAAGTATAGTTAAGAATAGTAAATCAAAGTTTTAATGCTTTCTCACTATATATGCAACCAAGGGCTTTGCATATGTCAGATGAGAGCAATCTTTCCTTCTTCTTCCCCACCCTCTCTCTCTGGCATGCACTCGGATCCTTAATTTCATTTTATATTTATCTCTGATTATGTTTTCCCTCTATACTTTTTACAACTTTATTTATAGTTCTTGATTAACTGAAAGTAAGATTATTACATTCTAAAACATCATAGCACATGTTCTAGGTGGAAACAAGAACAGGAATTTCTCTTTAACTCGTTCTCTGTCCCAAGGAAAGAGAATTGATGTGCTAACTTCAACTTTTATGTGATACACATCATGATACACTCTGTGATTGATTCTTTCTTCAATGCCCAGTTTTGTGCTTTAAACTCACGTAAAACCATTTCGATTTCCAGCTCCTGCCTCAGTAACTTGCTAAATCTGATCAGGTTTCAAAGAGTGAAGAACTTCAAAGAAAGGGGGTTTACAGATGAGAAGGCACAGAAATGGCATCTTGTATATTTAATGAAACATTAATGGTACAAATAAAACAGTCACCACCAGCAAGATGATGACCACCAACAAGATGATGATGATGCAAAAAAAAAAAAAATTGAATTTACTTTAAGAGCTAATAAAATCTAATTTATTTTAAACTTCCCAATAACAATATTTGGCTGGCTCATATGAACAATATTATGCAAGTCTTAGATTTTGTAAATCACTCATTATAAATATATGCATTCTTAGTATGACATTAATTTTTGTCAGGATGGTGAACTCTATTGGAAGATCAAATTTTTATCGAAACCTAATGATCTCAATTATTCTAATAATGCTAGGTGAGGACACAGAGAACTGTTGAATGAATGAATGTGGACTTGTGTGTATGTGCGAGTATGTGTCTTTACACATGGGTTTGCACATATGTATATACATATGTATTCGTATGTATGAGTGTGCTTGTGTTTGAATGTGCATATATGTGTAAGTATGTAGCTATGAGAGTGAGTGTACATGTATGTTAAGATGCTGTGCATGTTTATTGTTGTATGGATAATCCTCTGTGTTTGTGTGTGTATGTGTGTGTGTGTGTGTGTATGTCTCTGTGTGTATACATAAGTGTGGTTATGTGTCTGTGTCCACCCGTATGTTTAAAGTTTGGAATACACGTGTTTACTCAATATCCCTGTAGCAAGAATGCACTGGCTCCTTTTTAGAAATATCAGTTTGATTAGAATCAGAACTGCTTTCTCTGACTGTGTTTGAAATTAAGTATATATTATCACATTATGTTACTTTATGTTAAAATGGATAGAAATCAATCTTCTATAACAAAACTACGCATTTGCAGATGAACCTGAGTCAGAATCAAGAATGTCAGAAAAAAAATTCAGTTTATTGAAAGTCATGTACAAGACATGTCAAGAGGGGATGGATTCCTCTGCTTTTACAGAAATTCTCTTAAGCCATGCAATAGCCTCCGTATTGGTCCAGATACAAATGTTTATGAAATTGTTCAGAAGACAAAGAACCCGAGCCTATTTTTTTGCCTCAAAATATTTCATTGCTATATCTACACAATGGAGTATTACTCTGCAATAGAAAAATAAGGAAATCATGAAATTTGCAGGTAAATCGTGAGACCTGGAAAGGATCATCCTGAGTGAGCTGTCCCAGAAGCAGAAAGACACACACGGTATATACTCACTCATATAGACATATAACATAGGATAAACCTACTAAAATCTGTACATCTAAAGAAACTAATCAAGAGAGAGGACCCTGACTAAAACACTCAATCCCCATCCCAAAAGGCAAAGAGGAAGGACATCAGAAGAAGAAGAAAACAGGAAACAACCTAGGAACCTGCCACAGAGGGCCTCTGAAAGGCTCTGACCTGCAGACTATCAGAGCAGACGTTGAGACTTATGGCCAACTGTTGAGCAATGTGCATGGAATCTTATGTAAGAAATGAGAAATAGTAAGATCTGGAAAGGACAGGAACCCCACAAGGAGAGCAACAGAACCAGAAAATTTGAACAGGGGTCTTTCCTGAAACTCATACTCAACCAAGTACCAGGCATGGAGATAACCTAGAACCCCTGCACAGATGTAGCCCATGGCAGTTTAGTGTCTAAGTGGGTTCCATAGTAATGGGAAAAGGGACTGCCTCTGAAATAGTCTGATTGGCCTACTCTTTGATCACCTCACCCTAATGGGGGAGCAGCCTTACCAGGCCACAGAAGATGACAATGCAGCATTCCTGATGGGATCTGATAGACTAAGATCAGAAGGAAGGAGAGGAGGACCTCCCCTATCAGTGGACTTGGGGAGGGGCATGTGTGAAGAAGGGGGAAGGAGAATGGGACCAGGAAGGGAGGAAGGAAGGGCTTATGGGTGGATACAAAGTGAATAAAGTATAATTAAAATATAAAGTATAAAATAAAATTAAATAAAAAAATAAAAATATATTTCATTGCATTGAAAATATGCTCTTTGGATAATACATTAGTCGATGCATTTTAAGGTCTACATCTACATCCACTGCGGCATTGTTGCAGCATCACTTACAACCTGAACTCTTTTACCTCACAGAAGAAAAAGACAAGTTAAATGAGAGACAACACTAACAGTTAGCTTTGACCTAGACATTATGGTATAGGTGATTATTTTCTGAAACCTTAATCATTTCAGGAAGGTATTTTTTGATGAAGGTTTGGTGGATTGAGTGAAAAGAGTTTTCATTTTGGTAGTAGAGGAGAAATAGGTAATCACCAAGAGACAGAACCTGTGTTTGAAGGACCCTCTTAAGAGAAGAATGCTGATAGCTGGAAACAGTGAATTTTGTGTTCTGGTGTTTATTGTGTCTAGCACTGTGCTGCTCCCAGAATGGTGTGTCAGTGGTGGCACTTTTGTCCCTTAGTGGATGTGCTGATGTCATTTGGGGGTAGGACAAAGACCCACACTAAAAACAGCATGAGCATGAAACATCCCAGAAATCAAGAAACGGAACATTTCTTTAACAGCAGGACATGGTAGATAACCAGTAAGTAAAGGGTTTTTGAAAAGTCTGGGATTGTTACTCAGACAAATTTTCTTCCTAAGTAGTAAATCGGGACCAAAATTTCCCCACAGTGTTTTCATCACAATTTAGCTGAAGCACAGCCTCATGGTGCCATTTACGATTCCCTGCTTACATTTAATATTCATGCAATATTGAATTAAATAAAAACCTGGAGCTCCACTTGTGTTCGTTTGCTGTGTGTTTCACAGAAGCTGCATATAGTTCAATAGAATATGAAAATATACACTATTATATTCATTATGAGCAAAGCTACCCATAGGTTGGGCACCCTGGGAAATAAACTTTCTTTTCAGGCAACATTTTTCTTTTCGTTTACCAACTCCTAGTTGTTTTATTTTCTATACTCAGTGTAGCTGGTTTTGAAAAAGAAAAAGAGAGAGAAGATCTATAAGCATATTCCTCTGTAAATTCCATATTTCACCATCTAAAAAATGTATTATAAATTATTCCAGTTACTTCAGATGTATTTTCAACCCAGGATCTTTATTGTAGTTTCGAATTTCTTCTACCTAGCATAAACAACTTCACTGTTGCCTGAGACAAGAGTGTGTGTTTTTGCTCCCTTTATGCTAGTGTCTACTAGAATTCATTTAATGCTAAAGTAGGTATGTTCCCACTGCACTTGTGACTTTTTTTTCCCCGATGTGTTTCTTCCTTAGATGTTGATGGAGAGTTGTGCCTAATTCTGTCTTTTCAGATAGGTAGGCACATTCAGTGTGAATTCCCCTCTCACCTTCAGTTTGTTTTCAATTCTCACACCCAACAGTTTCTCACTTTCTTCTCTGATTAAAAAAAAGAAGAAGAAGAAGAAAGAAAGAAAGAAAACCAGGAAAAAAATCTTAGGACTTTCAAGACCTTCAAGAAATAATGCTTCTGAATGGCCAAGTTTCAGACCAGGATACAGGGAGGATGAGTGAGAAAATAAAATGTAGTGGTGTAAGAGTAATGAAAAAAGAAAGCTTAAGCATAGGTGGGAGCTCAGCTTTCTGTGGCTAAGGAAAAACACCAGATGCCCTTTTACTTTCAACATGCAATAGCATAAGGGACAGTGAAGAGAGCAGAGCCAGCAAGATCACATTTAGCGTTTGCACGCAGCCCGAGGCCCAGCGCCTGGCACAGTCCTCCAGACTGTTTCTACAATGAGCGAAAAAGACTTGGGTGAGGGAACCGCCTCTTGTCGTCTGGTGACTAAGAACGTGTTTATCCAAAAGATGAAGCACTTTTCAATCATTTTACTCAGTTAGTTACTTGTAAATAGTTATGATTTATTTTTGCTCTGTGCTTTTCAAAGCTTATCTACAAAGTGGAAGTGCTCTGTGGTTCTCATCAGCTCAATTGTTTACTGAATATTGGTTACCAAAACGTTTAACTGACACATTTTAGGGTGCATAGCACTATTTCATTTTCAAGTTCGGTGCTTTCTTTTTCAATCAGTAAGGAGCAACTGAGGAAAATTTTGCTAGGAAAGATGAAAACATGCATTCTGCATCTGAGAGGCCCATTCTCACCGTGAGAGCATTTTAAGAAAAACAGAAAAACACCCATCACATCTAGTTATATCTTTCTTTCCTATTGTTATCTATCTGTGGCTTCATGCCCCTTTCTGTTTGAGTAGAAGATTGGAAACAGAGTGATACTATGCTCTTGGATCCATCCTCTCCATCTGTGACCTACTTAGTCCAGAGGGCTCTGCTTCACGTTCTCTACGGTTATGATAACATGTTAAGGGCTCAGTCTGACTCTCTGCCTAGAAGCACCTCCTCAATAAAGCATGTAGATTTGACGCAGCCTGAACTTACGATACAAACGACTCCTTTTGGTGATATATTTAATTAAATGATTCATAAACATCAGCAGAACTCGATCTTATTAGTTCAGGTAGATTATTTTCACAAAGCCCAAGCCTGTACAATTCTAGTTTCACAATTGTCTCTTTGTTGTTAATTTTTTGAAGACTATTTAACAGAAACAATCTAGCCAGGCAATGAATAAATGATGTTGAATTTCTGCAACCAAATGTGTTTGATATGCCAAAATATTTCTTAAGTATCTTTATTCCCACTGTGTGCAAAACATGCAATTAGTCCTACAGACACTTAGCTGCATCTACAACCCAAATAGTGATGTCCTTGTTTTCAAAGACTCAGATGGAAGGATGGTTCAAAGAGAGCTAAAGATTGTTGTTGGTGGTGGTTTATAAGCAAGAAAAGGACAGAAAACTCACATGTATACACAGAACTGGAAGTGTACTTTCCTTTAGAGTTTACAGACATACATGAAACAGCCAGAGGCCCCATGCAATTCAGTCCACCTCGCATGTTTCCTCAAGTTGATCTAATATTTTTCAAGCCCTGAGATTTTATAGCCAGAAATCAGCAGTATCTCTGTAACAGACAGAATGCTTTTTCTCCAGAAATTTTGACTTTTAAGGGACTCTGGATAGTGTAAAAATGTCACACTAATTTTCAGAAACCTTTGGCAGTTTTGTTGTCCTTAAATTTGAAATTTTAGGAGAGGGACATAGGAGGAGGAGAGGGAGGGAGGGCGGGATTGGGAGGAGATGAGGGAGGAGGCCACAGGCAGGATACAATTGAATAAATTGTAATAAATGATAATAATTAAAATGAATGACTTATAAAAAATTGAAATTTCATCAAGGGACCACCTATATATTAGTGTAATTCAGTGTGGTACATGGTCACGTATTTCTCTCTCATGAACAAAATTGGAGGCTCAACTTAATCCTCTAGCTTCTATAGATCATATCTCCAACTTATATTTACTGCTTTCTTCATGTTTTGTATAACATAGGCTGATCAGTGGCTTAACTTGTAGATAGACAGTAATGTTAAGTTTTGGCGCCTCTCTGTTGACTGTAAAGAGTGATTAAAAAAAATCATGTTCGCAAAACTGAAAGGACTAGATGCCGAATATTTTCACCATAAAAAAATGTTTTATTTTTTTAAAGCTGTATATAATATTCTAATTTAAATATAATACCATATCAACATAGGCTGAGATTTCACATATCAAAAGTTATGTCCAGTTTTATGTTTTCATTTATCATTACAAAAAAAGCTTTGAACTGACTTTTAAGGAATTTGAAGCCATGTACACCTCCCTCTTGAGTAGCGAATGCTAAATGAGAGTCTTTATTGGTCTTCTTGCCTCCATTGCCCACTACGTAGCTAAGTAATAACTCTGAAATATGGCTTTGATCAGCACGGCTTAAATCTTTAGAATGGCTTTTGTTGCTCCTACAATAAAGCCTAAAGCCCTTAATAATTTTATGTGGTTTTCACAGACTGCTTCCTCAGTTCATCTCTCTACACCATCATTCTTTCCAAGATGCAGCTACGCTGAGTTTTTTTTCTCAGTTCCTTGAAAGAGGCCTACTTTCTTCTAGAACTTTGTGCATGGCTTCTCCGTCTTTAAAGCCTAGTAACCCTACTGGCTAACAGGCACACAGGCGTAAGTTTTCACTTTAGAGATCAGCAAAACTTCTTTACAAACTATGGAAATATGTACCATGTCTTCCAACACTGGTCATGCTGTATGGCAACGGAATATCCTCACCATTCACCATTGCTAGCGACTGTCATGTCACATACATTACAAAGTACTTTTGAAACAAAGAAGATGTGCTTAAGGTGAAGGAAAAGAGTGGAGGCATGGAACAATAAGGAGACCAAGAAGTTAGGAAGTTAACATGAAAAAAGTGAATTTAAAATGAAAAATCGGAAGTTAACATGAAAAAAGTGAATTTAAAATGAAAGTAAAATCCATGCTATGATTTAAAATGTTTCATTACAGTGATGATGAGTTCAGCAAGTTTTATTGATCAACCTAAAAGGAAAATATGACTAGAATGCATGCATAGGATACATACAGCATTAAAGCCTGTGATGTTTTAATGGAGTTCTGTGTATTAGAGGGTCTATAAAGATGACTATCTAATTTTAGATGCTTATTTTGTAATTTCCTGAGAGTTCTGAGGTTGTGAGAACAACTGGAGCCAGACTGATTATTTTTCCTCTGTATTAGTTTCTGCAGCTCTTTGTATATAATTATTTTAAAATAAAAATATAAAAATACAGTGATGAAGTGAACGAAGGAAAGAGTCAAAGTACGGAGGATTCGTAGTGTATGAATAAATCAGTAAAATACAATATCAATAATATCATTCTCCGTAAGAATGCGACAGGGAGGTAGCATAATGGTAAGTCAAAAGTCTGTATACATTCATCTGTGCTTCAAAAGTGCATATGTTCAATCTATAGCACTGATAGGTCAGTTCCTTAGGGTCACTTAAATGTGGAAGGGAGCCCCTAACTTGCCTTTTAGGGGTTTTCTCAATTACAAGATATCCAAAGTCCATAACTAAGACCCTGCGGATCTTTATGGCATGCAAAGATGATATTACTTCATTATTCAAAATGCACAGTGATTTTGTTGGTTTGGATACAAGGTCTACAGTTGTGGAAATGATAACAGTGGATGATGATATTCTACAAATACTTGGAGTTGTGGAAGAATTTTGGAATGTCCCACTCTTCATGTACTGAGTACCAAGTAGTAAGGTTGAGCATATGCAGAAAAATTTATGGTGTTAAAGGTAAAGTATTAAGGAGTATATTAAGAAATATACTCCTCCCTGATCAAAGTAGTTTTGGAATACAGTTTCCACATAATAAGAGGACTTTCATAGTCTTAGGTCACTGGGTCCCCGTTAAAGAAATACTAAGTAACCTGTAGAAATGACTGTTATATTCATCTATTGTTTCCTCAATGCTCAATGTATTACATACAAATTATATGCATTCAATCCAGAAAACTTTTATTTATTGTGCTTTTGATGTTTATAATTTTAGAGACAAAGTACAGGTGATGTGATTAACTTCTAATCCGATCAGTTTCCATAAAGATTCTTTCTGCAGCAACTTATGCCCTATCAGGTTTTAATTGGGCTAAGAGGAAATTCTGGTAGTGTATGAAAATTATAAAAAGACTCTAAAATCACTCCCACTCCCAGGGAAAATGAATGCCATTGAGCAAGTAGCTTAGCTGTTCAAACATCCCTCTCACATGACTTACTGTTCTTACGATGCAGAACTTACTGTGTTCTTTGTAGGTAAAAGTTAATTAATTCACTTATCTGTTTACTCAATTTGAAAAAGAACCCTTTTATGTAGACGTGCCTGAGCTGAACAACGGGCCTTCCGTCTTGCCTCCCCACATGCTGGGATAACATTGTACATCACTGGAGTCATTTTTAAAAAACAACACTGTGAAAGCCAGTCAGTGGTGATATGCGCCTTTAATCCCAGTGCTTGGGTGGTAGAGGCAGGTAGATGTCTATGTTTAAAGCCAGCCAGGTCTATGAAGCAAGTTCCAGGACTACATACATAGAGAAACATTATCTCAAAAATAAACAAATAAACAAAGGAAAGTACAAAGTGAAATGTGGAGAGTCTATAAAAATAACCTTTGTGTTTCTTCGTGTCAGGGAAAAATCTTGGCTTCTTCTCCATTTGTAGAAACACAAACTACAAGGCCCATGTCAACATCTATGAAGAACTGTGCCAGCACATGCCCTTGGTCTCCATCTCTCAGCACTAAAGGTCTGAATACCATCCTGAAAATTTGAGGATAAACACATAGAACAATCACTTCTCTGAAAAAGCCTCCTCTGTGTTCACTTCATCATCATAATGCTAGAAGCTTAATTCTCTTAATGAGCTGCACTATTCTGTAAAAAAAAAAAAAAAAAACTAACAACATAGCAAACTGTGTAAGAGATAAGTTTTCACATGAAAATATTTTAAATTCTGCTCAGTCTAGTAAGCTTTACATATTACATTCTGAATTATATCCAGCAAGTAGTATTGTTTCAATTATAATATTTTGAAAATAAGATAAAGCTAAATCAGTACCTTCCTACTTGGTTCATTATTATAAAATTTGACTACATTATAGTATGATTTCAAAATTAAATACGGCAGCATATGCATCTGACTTCTGAATACAGGAATATTAGCTTTTCTCCAGGCTGAGCTTTCAAACACATTTTCATTATTCAAGTCATCATTTTTACTAGTATCTTAGTCCTTACCAACATGATAGAATATTGTTATCAATAATAATCAGCTGTGGATTATTAGTTCTTCAAATGGAATTTTCTTAAGGTTGACATGTATTCATGTATAGAATTTTGTGTTAGAAAACATATTAATTCATAGGGAGGTCATAATTTAATAGTAAAAAAAAAATCTCTTTTTAGGATAGTGTTTCAGAATACGAAGTTATTGTTCCCTTCTAAGTTTATGTTGTAACTCAATACATGGAATTTGATTTTTATCTTATATTTCTTTTCTTTAGAAATATGTGCCTTCCCTTACTGCTTAATAAGGCACAAATTGTTCAGTACTTGAAAATTAGTATTTCTCATTAAATACAAGCTTTTTTTGTGGCACACCTCATTAAACGAGCAGTCAGAAATTAAGCTTCTGGCATTATGATGATGAATGATGGAAATGAAGGCATGTTTGGAAATGTGTCCCTTCTTCTGTGCATTTACCTTCAAACATTCAGGAGCATGATGTGTCAGAGATTGTCACTCCAGTGCTACTTCCGATTTCACCAAATCAAATGATTTTAGAAAGACATTTCCTACACAAACCAGAGCAAGAAGGTGCCTGGTTAACTAGAGTAGACTAAATAGCACCATTATCAAATGCTAAGTGCAGTGTGCTAACTATGCCCTTTCCATCCAGACATGCTAACCCCAGGGAGCCAATGACCACCATTGAATGCGTTAACGTGCTCTTAACCTTAAAATAAAAGAGAGGGGAAAAAAAAAAGGAACAAATTGAAAGAAAATGCAATTCAACATTTTTCTTTTCCTTTCCATTGTTTGTTATTCGTGTTAGAGAACATATACTTCAAATTTTAAAGGGTGCTGGACTTCTTGTGAGAGGCAGGAAGAGATTCTTCGGTGCTATGCAGTCCTTGACTGAGTAGGAATGCTAAGCTCTGTGATTGAACCATTGATCTGCTAGGAAGGAAGAAATTGCATATACTTTTGAATTTAGTTTATATTGAATGGGACTGCAAAAAGGATAGGTAACTGTAACAAAATTTGAAATATTAAAGATGAGGAAGTGGCAAGAGTCTGTTTATGGAATCCAAAGATATCCCGAAGGATAACTCCATCTTGTTTTAGCTGTCAAACCCAGGGGTTAACTTACAAATTATAAAGTAAGGCAATAAAATAACACAAAAGGAAAGAGAAATAAAAAGTCTTTTAACTTGCTTTATTCCGTCTGATGATATAAATGAGTCAAACATTTGAGTTAAACAGATTTTTTAAAAAATTTTGTGAATTGTTAACTTATTCTTTCTTAACTGTATGGTTAAGCAAACACATTAGTAATACCAGAGCTAAAATTAAATGCATTCACTACTATTTTAATTCTTTACTTTCTGAACTCAAAGTGTTATTTAAAATCAGTTCTCTGAGCTGAGAAGTAAACATTTCAGTAATAACGCATTCCGATTGTTTACAGCAGAAATCAATAATTAAACTTAGGTTCCCTAATATCATTGATAGTGAGTAATGCTAGACATAAACAGAAAGCTGCCAGAGGTAAATTAATGGGGTTTTATCAAATGACAAAAAAAAAAAAAAAATCAAGAAGCCAAGTTCATTACTATTTTGGGAAATCCCATCATATAGATGTGTTATGAAAAAAAAAAAAAGGAAAAACATATTTCTATTACAGTAACAAATCCCCAAGGGAGTTATGAGGAAAAAGGCTTATCTTTGCTCACAGTTGAGGATCTTTCTGTGCAAGCTGTGTGGTTCCTGTTGTTTCTCCCTCAGTGAGGTGCTGTGCATGACGGGAGCCAATGGAACGGAAGCCCTTGACATGACAGCAGCCAGGGAGAAAATGAAAGAAAGAAAGGGGTAGGTCTACAGTGTCCCAAAAGGATGAGCCTCACCACCAAACTTCCTCTGAGTAGGTTCTGCCTTATGAACTTTCCACCAACATTCCACAGTGCTGTAGACCTGGGGACCAGAATCTAATGTCAAAGCCTTGGTATGACTCATCCCAGACGGAAGCGCATCTAGAATAGAAAAGAACTTTTCCAAATATTTATATTGATTTTTTTTAGTTAATTACGTGTTAATAATACATCTAAAGATAATGAGAGACTGGCCAGTTAGTTCCCTGTGAGATTATGTGTTTCACTGACACAAATTTGCTGGCATGCAGGAGGACGTCAGCCTTGATAAGGTTCCAAACATTAAAATAAATAAATAAATAAGTGCAGAGTGAACAGCACACAGGTCCAGAATGAGAAGAGAACACTGAAGCATGTGGCTGAGCAACTGTGCATGGAAGTGTGGGTTAGAGGAAAACTGACCACATAAACTCTGCTTGGGCTCTGGATTTTTTTTTCTTTTTTTCTTAATAATATTTCTTTTATATTAATCACAGGTTATTTATTTTCTATCCCAGCCATAGCCCCTTCCTTCATTTCCTCCCAATCCCACCGTTCCTCCCTTGTCTCCTCCCTACCCCTAGGCTCTGGAATTTTTTTTTTTTTTATTTTTTATTCATCTTTAGCTCTCCACTGTTTAAAAATAAACAGTTCAGCTTTGCCATAAGGTTCTGTTTGTTTTTGTTTTTGTTTTTTTTGTCTTTTGATTTGTTTATTTTTTTAAATAATTTTATTTTTTTTCTTATGAGTTACATTTTATTAACTCTGTATCCCAGCTGTATAGCGCTCCCTCATTCCCTCCCACTCCCACCCTCCCTCCCTTATCTCCACCCTGCCCCTTTCCAAGTCCACTGATAGGGGAGGACCTCCTCCCCATTCATCTGATCCTGTTTTATCAGGTATCTTCAGGACTGGCTGCAAAGTCCTCCTCTGTGGCCTAACAGGAATGCTCCTCCCTTGGGGGTGGGGAGGTCAAAGAGCCAGCC
>REGO01000246.1:2218362-2303242 GCA_010120015.1 Rhombomys opimus | reverse complement strand
CATGGTTGAGAAAATATCCCTTTTGTGTACTTGAGCTAAGTTTGGGTATATACCTAGCAGTGGTATAGCTGGGTCTTGAGGAAGCACTATTCCTAATTGTCTGAGAAAGTGCCAGATAGATTTCCAAAGTGGTTGTACCAGTTTACATTCCCACCAGCAATGGAGGAGGGTTCCCCTTTCTCCACATTTTAAATTCCTTATTAATTACACTTTATTCACTTTGTATTCCCCTTGTGGTTCCCTCCCTCTTCCTGTCCCAATTCCTCCCTTCTTTCCCCCTCTGCATGCATGCCCCTCCCCAAGCCCACTGATAGGGGAGATCTTCTTTTCCTTCCTTCTGATCCTAGCCAATTAGGTCTCATCAAGAGTGGCTGCATTGTCTTCTTCTGTAGCCTGGTAATGCTGCTTCCCCCTCATGGGGAGGTATTTAAAGAGCAGGCCAATCAGTTCATGTCAGAGACAGTCCCTGTTCCTATTACTATGGAACGCACTCAGATACTGAACTGCCATGGGCTACTTCTGTGCAGGGGTCTTAGGTTATCTCCATGCATAGTCCTTGGTTGGAGTATCAGTCTCAGGAAAGACCCCTGTGCTCAGATTTTTGGTTCTGTTGCTCTCCTTGTGGAGTTCCTGTCCTCTCCAGATCTTACTGTTTCCCACTTCTTTCCTAAGATTCCCTGCACTCTGCCCAAAGGTTGCCAATAATCTCAGTATCTGCATTGATAGTCTGCAGGGCAGAGCCTATCAGAGGTCCTCTGTGTCAGGCTCCTGACTTGTTCCCTCTTTTCGCCTTCTTCTGATGTCCATCACCTTTGCTTTTCTGGATAGGGATTGAGCATTTTAGCAAGAGTCCTACCTCTTGATTAGTTTCTTTAGGTGTACAGATTTTAGTAGGTTTATCCTATATTATATGTCTATATAAGTGAGTATATACCGTGTGTGTCTTTCTGCTTCTGGGATAGCTCACTCAGGATGATCCTTTCCAGTTCCCACCATTTACCTGCAAATTTCATGATTTCCTTATTTTTTATTGCTGAGTAATATTCCATTGTGTAGATGTACCACAATTTTTGTATCCATTCCTCCACCGAGGGGCATCTGGGCTGTTTCCAACTTTTGGCTATTATAAATGGAAAAAAGACAGCATCTTCAACAAATGGTGCTGGTCTAACTGGATATCTACATGTAGAAAAATGCAAATAGATCCATACTCATCACCCTGCAAATCTAAAGTCCAAGTGGATCAAAGACATCAATATAAAACCAGACACACTAAACCTGTTAGAAGAAAAAGTGGGGAAGAGCCTTGAACTCACTGGCACAGGAGACAACTTTCTGAACAGAACACCAACAGCACAGGCTCTAAGAGCAACAATCAATAAGTGGGACCTCATGAAACTGAAAAGCTTCTATGAAGCAAAGGATACTGTCATCAGAACAAAACCACTGCCTACAGATTGGGAAAGGACCTTCACGAACACTCTATCTGACAGAGGACTAATATCCAGTATATATAAAGAACTCAAGAAGTTAAACAGCAACACATCAAGTATTCCAATTAAAAAAATGGAGTACAGAGCTAAACAGAGAATTCCCAATAAAGGAATGTTGAATGGCAGAGAAACACTTAAATGTTCAACATCCTTAGTCATAAGGGAAATGCAAATCAAAACGACCCTAAGATTTCACCTTACACCCATCAGAATGGCTAAGATAAAAAAACTCAAGTGAAAACACATGCTGGAGAGGTTGTGGAGAAAGGGGAACCCTCCTCCACTGCTGGTGTGAATGTAATCTTGTACAACCACTCTGGAAATCAATCTAGTGCTTCCTCAGACAACTAGGAATAGCGCTTCCTCAAGATCCAGCTATACCACTCCTAGGCATATACCCAAAAGAGGCTCAGGTACATAGTAAGGACATTTGCTCAACCATGTTTGTAGCGGCTCTGGAATCTTTATCTGATGTGCAACTGGAGAATTAGGTAAGTGACTGAGACTTCGTCATCCACTGTGTGACAGGCAGAGGGCACCATGCATTGAAAACATCTGATATTCCCTTCACTGCTCAGGATACCTCCTCCACAGACAAGGCTAGCTGGGCTTAGATGAAAGGCTGCTCCTGGACGTGTCACATAACAGCTAAGCAAGAAGCCAAGAGAAGAAAAGCGTGCGAGGGTTTTCTGTGTTGAGAGCAAAGGCACCTGTTTCTGCCACTGTCAGCAGGTGAAAGTTGGCCTAGGTCAGAGATAAAAATGGTAGGTCCTGCAGGCAACGCTTTTAGTCACACTGCAAAGGAAGCCAGGAGGAAAACATCCAACATCCTGACCACATACCTTTATTCACATTGGTTTTCTTTTTCTTTAATTGTATTTATTTTTAAAGTACAGCATTATAAAAATTCCGAAAGAATTCCATACAATGTGTTTTGATCATATTCATCCCCATCGTAATCCTCCAAGTCCTTTTGGTAATTAACGAAATTAAAGAAAGAATGAAAATGATATTACCTATTGGCATCCATCAAACTGAAATTTCTAGGAGACCTGGAATCTTAGAATTACCAAGGGACTTAGTAATTTTGTCTCAGCCATTTTCTACTTGATAGCGTAAAATACAGATCAGTTAAAATATAAAAATCCACACCTGGAATCTGTAACCCAATGCGTTCAGAATCCGTTTGGGTTTTTCAGCTCTGCAGATGTCTTTCTTTACACTGCTGTAACGTTTTGTGTCACAGGAATATGTGAGATATTGACAGACCTTTGGGTGGTTTCCAGTTTTCAGCTATTATGAGTAAAGCTGTCCACGAACATTTGGTACATACCAGCTGGAATTTCTTTTCTAATTGACAAGGTAATTGCAAATTTTACTCAAAAAGGTAAAGCCTGATGAGAAATGCAAATAAAACAACACTGAAGGGATAATGACCATGTAATTAAATATATATATATATATATATAAACTTGGGTTTTCTGTTGATGTGATTAAATATAATGCCCAACAGTAACTTGAGAAAGAAAAGATTTCTTTTCCCTTATAGCTTATAATTACATCAATGAGGGAAGCCAGGGCAGAAACTCAGGGCAGTGAGTGACCTGGAGGCAGAAATGGTAGTAAAGGCTATGAAATGTTGCTTACTGGCTTGTTCTCCATGGCTAGATCAGCCTGAAAGCCTTATTACACATCACTAGGAGTACCTACCCAGGGGTGTAATCACCTGGTTACAATCTGCTAGAGAGTTTCACAAAGATCACTAATCAATCCCTGCTTATAGGAGAATTTTATGGAGGCATATTTTCTTTCTTCTGTCTCTTCATTTTTTAAAAAAATTATTATTTATTTCAATTTATTCACTTTGTATCCCTGCTGTAGACTCTCCTTCCCTCTTCTCCCCCTATGTCCTTCCCTAGTCTGCTGATAGGGGAGGGCCTCCTCCCCTTCTATCTGACTCTAACTTATCAGGTCTCATCAGGACTGGCTGCATCATCTTCCTCTGTGGCCTTGGTAAGTCTGCACCCCGCCAGGGGGAGGTGATCAAAGAGATAGCCACTGAGTTCATGTCAGAGACAGCTCCACCCCCTTACCAGAAACCCACGTGGAGACTGAGCTGCCTATGGCCTACTGAGCAGGGGGTCTATGTGTCCTCCATGCATGGTCTTTGGTTGGAGTATTGGTACCTGCAGGCTCTCTGGGCCCAGGTTTTTTTGGTTATACAACAAAGACGTTTGCTCAACCATGTTCAAAGTAGCTTTATTTTGTAATAGCCAGAACCTGGAAACAACCTAGATGTCCTTCAACTGAGGAATGGATACAGAAATTGTGGTACATTTACACAATGAAATACTACTCAGCAATCAAAAAACAAAAATCATGAAATTTGCAGGCAAATGGATAGAACTAGAAAAGATCATCCTGAGTGAGGTAACCCAGAAACAGAAAGACACACATGGTGTATTCTCACTTATAAGTCGATATTCGAAACATAATATAGGATAAACATATTGAAATTGATTGTCCTAAAGAAGCTAAACAACAAGGAGGACCCTAGGGAACTTCCTTAATCCTCATTCAGAAGGGCAAACATGAGAGATATCAGAAGCAAGAAATGACAGGGAACAGGACAGGAGTCCACCACAGAGGGCCTCTGAAAGACTCTATTGATCAGGGTATCGAAGCAGATGTGGAGATTCATAGCCAATCTTTGGGCAGAGTGCAGGGAATGCTATGGAAGAAAGTGGAGATAGAAAGACTTGGAGGGGACAGGAACTCCACAACAAGACCAATGGAGGCCTATTTTCAATGCAAAGTTCTTCTTCCCAAATGACACTGACTTTTTTCAGGTTGACATAAAACTGGCCTTCTCTTATAATATATACATAAATAATACATACATACATACATATATATATATATATATATATGTATATATATATATATATAGAGAGAGAGAGAGAGAGAGAGAGAGAGAGATAAAAAGGATATATGTAGATAGATGACATCAGGACAATTAGCTCAATAAAAGAATTATTATTTCCATATAATGAGCTGCAATAATACATTCTATAAAACTAATTGACACTGGAGCATAAAATAGAAAATATGGGAAGTTCTGTCACACTGATGGGATTAGGTGTGGGAGAAAAGAACTCTCACTGTTATGTCTCTGTATGTGGGGAAGAAACACACTTGTTGAATTTTGAGGTACATGACTGCAGTGCTTTCATCACCAACAAAATAGTAATCATTGCAACTGGATCAAAGAGGGGTCTATGAAATCTGGAGGCATGCAGACCAATGGTACCAATGTAAGAAGGAAACGGAACATTTGTTTCACGTTGAATCAAACAAGAGCATTTCTTCCTACAGTCCCATGTAGTCCCCTCGAAATGTCAGGTAATTTAACTTAGAAAACGGATTATTCTGGTAGCTTATTTTTAATTACAAAAGTCAAAGGCTAGGAAGGCGCTGTATGTATTTGAGCAGAAAGAAGACTGAGTAAATACAGAGTTAACTCCCAGTGTGATGAGCGAGGCTTCCGTGGAACAATTAGACCCAGTTGGCACATGTAGCTTATGCGGTAGGAATCATTTTGAGAGCTAAGGAGGTTAAACTGATGATGAGGTAAGAAAAAAATGTAGGTATTCATTATGACTTTCTTGAGTGAGCCAGATGGATAGCCACACTGGAAATAGAGAATATATCAGTTCTTTATGGTCTGCTAACCATGAGAAAACTTCGATAGTCCTGGGATCTATCTGAAAGGGAAAGACATGCTAAGGTTATTCTGAGGTGACTTCTGTCTGTGAGGGGGGCATTATCTATGCCTCTGACCCAGGACCTTTACCAGGTGAGAAGGGAGAGCACAGAGATGATTAAATAAAGTCACGTGATGGATTTCATGGACTCTGAGAGAATTCTGTTGACTAGAGACTCATTTGCCCTTGAACGACACTCATTTCTGGGGTATAAATAGAGAAGTCAGCAAAGCAAAGACCTAGGTGAACTGCCATTCACATAGGAAACATCCCCCCAAATGCTCAATACAAAAATGGAAGTATACTCAGAGGTTCTCCTAAGTGAGCCATTCATTGTGGGATGAGGGGTTTAATGACAGCCAGGGACGGGTGTTGCGTGAGGTCACCAAGTTTCCTTTCTTGGCTCCCCTTTGGAGAGTTCTAGTTTGAGACAGGCTTGGCGCGGAGCCCAGTGTTTAGCATAATTTATAGCCTAGGTCCAGAAAGAGCAGCTATGAATCTTCAAGCAGCATTGATTTCCCTAGAACCTTGTAGAGACCTGCCTACTTATCTTGACTGACATAATCTATGCCCATATAGAGTCACATGGCAGGGGCCCCACTCAGAGCTAGCAGGATAGAGATTTGGAGAGGACTCCTCCAAAACACAAGGGTCCTGTTGGCAGGAACCGAGGAAAGTTTGGAAGTAACAATACCTCTTCTTGGTCCCCAGTGTCGTACTTACCTAATTTGGTTTCTGTATTATTTTCTACTCATTTCTTGTTATTCTGCTAACACCGTGCTTGTTCATGTGGAATCTGACCAGTTGTTTTCAATAGGAAAAAAAAATTGTTATGGAAGGAGAGTAGTTGTCTTTCTGAGATCAATGTGAACACAAATTCTCCTACTAGATGTAGACAGTACATTCCTTCCTTTTCTCTTAAATTTTTTATATGCAATTTGAAAAACTCAGGCTTATCTTAAAATGTTACTTTAAGGATCAGAAACAGGGCATATACACAGAAAAGCTGGTGTCCTAAATAGATAAAAAGCAAATAATATGGGGGGAAAGATGCTGATGAGATTTTAAGGCAACTTCTGCTGATTATGACAAAAAAAGCAGTCCTAAATACCTTTGTATTTGTGATGGGGCTGAAGAATGAGCCATAGAGTGCTTCCTAGCAAACAGGAAGTCCCAAGTTTATAAACTTGGTCCTGGTGGTGGGCCATGGCCACTGGCACTTGGAAAGTGGTATTCCCAGGCTACATGTGAGGTTCTGCCTCAAATAAAAAGACAAATAAAAAGGAAACAACTCAAAGCTCTTATGTTTCTGCACAAGTGATTCTGTAGCAGATCATTGGGTTAAAATTGTTTAGCTGTTTTTGATTATTATCGTTATATGTAAGTGTGAGAGAGAAACAGAATAATTGTTAAGTTGATAACCACTTTTTAAAAAAAATATTATTTTTGTTACATATATATGTGTGTCTACATATATATGTAACAAATTTCCATGACTACAGCTTGTCCTGACCATTTTTGTCGTTTATGTCTATGTGGCTTCCAGGCTGATCACTCTGTCTTGGATGACCAATAAAGAGGCTCATTGCAGGGAAATGCTGATTCCCCTTCTCCCAGCAATCTTTAGTTACCTGTGTCAACTGGGGAATAGGCATAACATGTCCAGATTCTGTGGAGGAAGCTAGAAGAGACAAGCAGGAGGAATGTGACCTAATTCTAATTCAATTAAAAATACTTAAAAATAAACTTTGTTAGTTCAGTAAAGAAAATAAATCTCATTTCCATATATAAGTTTTCCTAAAGATTTGACTATAGGGCAGACTTTAATTAAAACATGAAAAAATATCATTTGATCAGTTAATTATGAATGAAAAGTGAAATAAGTACTTGAAATAATAAGAAGGTTTTTTCCTTTTATTTCATGTAAAAGAATTCTCTTGTAATTAGCTTATTAAATGCTCATTTATTTTCCTATTACCTAGTAATTCTTCATAAAATTTTGCAATTATGTTCTAAAATAATGAAGAAAACCTTTCTCCATCAATTGTATTTTTAATTTGTTTTTTAAAATACATGAAGGTGAGGAGATGCTGTCATTGCATGTAAAAAGTAACTAAGTTTCATTTTTAAAATTAATCTTTCACAGTTCTTATGTGTGTATGTGTGTGTAACACTTTCCTTATGTTCACTCCTCATAGCAAACTCCTACCCCTTTCATAAGTTCACACAGTGCAGGATGTTTTAAAGTAGAACTGAATTTCATTCTGATCATAACTATCTTGCCTTATCAAAATGAAATACAATGCTTTCAGTATCCTTCATGAATTTAGGTAACAGATTTCATTCTCTTGTGGGATTTTTGTTTGTCTGTCTGTCTGTCTATGTATGCATATGGCTTACATCCATGTAGAAAAGTAGAAGCAACCTCTGCGCTCACACACACACACACACACACACACACATACACACACACACACCACATATCCAGACACATGGTAACTGACAGCCACTTGCTCACTGCACTAAGGTAAAGACAACAGACCTGTGTAAACACCATCTCCTTATTCAAAGTCAGTTAAGGAGAGTCAACAACTTAGCATTAAGAAGAAGTCTACGATTCTAGCTCAGTCAGCCCTTCTTCTGTTTTCAAAGTCAACAAATTAAAATCTTGAAATTCTTGATGAATCCTGCTTATACACTCACAGCTAATGGGCCACAGATCACAGAGTCAAGGCCTTTGGGGCCAATTAGTTCTAATACATTTTTTTTTTTTTTTACTTGTCTATCCCTGCATGCTGGAGAGGAATCATAGCTGAATGTGCTGCTTCCTCAGAGACACAAGAAAAAAAGTAATATGTGTTAAATTAAATGTCTGTGATACTGTACACCCCCCAAAAAAGTGTTTCCCTCAAGTGCAAGCACTGTAAAATGAGGATACATTAGTGAACTTAGGATTCAAAGGTCAAAAGAATGGGATCTTAATCTGTACAAACAGTAAGATTTTTGAGTATA
Source organism: Rhombomys opimus (assembly GCA_010120015.1). Lineage (NCBI taxonomy): Eukaryota > Metazoa > Chordata > Mammalia > Rodentia > Muridae > Rhombomys > Rhombomys opimus. The sequence goes on along the minus strand of REGO01000246.1, from coordinate 2,294,973 downwards.
TAACCTAAAATGGTCAAAGAGCTCACAGCTGAGAGAGAGACACACAGAGTGAGACAGAGAGAAGAGACAGACAGAGAGAGAGAGGCAGAGAAAGAGACAGAGAGAAAAAGAAAGAACAACAAATGTGGAGCAAAGATGCATCAGATGAGCTGGGGACACAGCGCCATGTGCAAGTAGAAAAAGCTCTTGCCTCACATGCAAAAGATCTGAGTTTGAATCCCCAGAACCCACTTAAAAATCCAGGCACAATGTCTTAGGCCTGTAACCCAACAGTATACTCCAAAGAACAATCAGTTTGCATCTCCCTGGAAAAGTTTTTCAAATGCTTGAGATACTTTGGTTTTCTGAAGAACTGTTTCTATATATTCAGTAGAAAAAAAAATTTACAAATCCGCTATCATGATCCTATAGTTATTTTGGGGAAGAAGATGCTTTTCAGACAACAAAAGGGAACCTACTCTTCTATCTATTCCCAACCTCTGCCCTGAATGTTGGTTCTGGTCCATGTATGCTCTGAGTAGTTTACAATGCCACGAGACCATATCTTCTGCAACATGGCTTTGGTTCATTTTTTTTCCCATCTAAGTCATTGGAATAGACTCTCCTGTTGTTTTAGGATGACTCACACACACCTAATTATGTGAGCTAAAGGGAACAAGACACTTGTGAGATGAATAGAGGCTAGAAACTTGAGAATGGTCCTCTGAACAGACATGCGTGATGGTAGGAAGTGCTCCAGGCAGATAATCAGCTGTGGACAGTTGATCTAAAAGCCTGGACTGGCTGATGTGGTCTCTGTGAATGTGTAGAAAATGGGCGCTGCACTGCTAAACTAAACTGAGTGAGAACACTGCACAGAGCATCATGGACAGTAACAGAAAGAGGGAAGCAGGGGCCCTTCCACCTGGGTGTCTGAGCCCTGACTCCAATCCAGGACAGAGTCATTCTGTGCAGAGATGTGGAGCCTGATATTTCAGCACAGCAAGAGAACGCAGTGTATCAACCAGGAAGGTTCCATCTTTGTATCCAGCCAACACCCACCAACCTTGCTTAGGAAGCAATGCTCTCTGTGTGAGTCCATGAACTCCATGGGATAAACTGTGGAACATTTTTCTATGCTCCAAAGAAAAGAAAAGGAAAAAAAAAAAGAAATTTTTTGTTTGTTTGTTTTAAAAACTAACGTCAGCCGTAGGCAGTGGAAGGGAGGAATGCCTGTCCTCATTTTCTCCCTGGTGCTAACAGCCCCAAAGTCTGGTGTAGCCACCCTGTAGTTGTTTCCCCCCTGGGTGTGTCCTGGGGCTCCCTTCTGCTGATGTCCAGCAACTCTAGGTGTCGATAATCTCTAGAAGCAACTTCAAAGACCTCGGCAGCCCCGGGTAATAATGCCTTCCAAGGCTGTGTGCATTCATAGTTTATATCTCTTCAAACCTTTCAGCCCCAAGTCGGCAATGGCTCAGCCCCCGTCTCAGCTTTATCTTTAAAGAGAGACTCGCTTCACGTGACTGGCTGCAATCACTTCTTTCAGATGAGAGAGAAAGTAAGCCTCTTTAAGGAAAAGCTATAAGCAGCCCCTCACGGAAGTTTAGGGGAAAGAAAAAGAAAAGTTGAACATCTTGAAAGCTATAGCCCAGAATAAGGTGGCCCTGTAATTATGCTGGATGAAAGCACCGGAAAGCAAACAAACCTACTGAGCTCATCACGGTTTTGAAAATGAAAAGTGTTGGCTGGAAAAAAAAATTGCTAAGGACTTAAAAGCATCCACTGCTCTTGTAGAGGACCCACACTTGGTTCCCAGCATCCATAACAGGCAGTTTACAACTGTAAGTCCAACTCCATGGTACCCAACACCCTCTTCCAGCCTCTAGGTGTACGACACTGGCATGCACAACCCTCATGCATAGCCATATAATTAAAAAGTGAAATGTTACTCCAGCATAAATGTCAGTATCTTATAAGTAGGATAGGGGAGAAATTCTTACAACATGATAGCTCTGTGTTCAGTAAGTGACACCTTCAAACATTCTGTCTCCCACTTTAGCATGTACTGGTGCAGTATCATCAGTAGGATATCCAAAATATGTTGGCCAGCATGATGCCAACTAACTCTAAAGGAAGCCCCTCTGTGTTTTCTGCCATAACACACATCTGGTGGAAATTTCCATAGGTACCCTCAGAGGACCTTTTGTTTCAGGCTCTACTTGTGTGCAAGAAAATGTTGTAATCTGATATGATTTACATCATTTAAAGTTGTAAAATGAACATAAAAGAAATTATACTTTCAGTATACCCAAGAAGTAACCATCCATTCTTTAGCAAATAAAATCATTCTACTTTTTTCCTGTCTGAAGAAGGAAGAAGGTTAGATATGGGAGAGCTATGATAATATTATGTAAAGAAATGTTTAGTTACCTTGAAATGGTGTTTTAAAAAAAAACCCAATATAGAGTGGTATATTAATCTTGGCATTTATGTCTCCATGGTCTCAGTAAACACATAAATAAAAATATATGAAAATAAAATTTACTCAGAGTTATATGTGTCAGGAAATCCAGACAATCATGACCAGTCTTTAAAACAACATGATAGAATTTTGTTTAATGATGATCGTAATCTGCATGACTATGAATGTTAGAGGATTGATAAACACAGCTAATGCAGTCCTGTCTATTGAGTACAGGTATCCATATGCCTGGTTGATGCTTAAGAATCATAACATCTAGCTTTTGGCTTAAAATTACAAAACTTATTTTTAGAAGACAAGGCAGTCAGGGGGAATGAATTCTACATGATTGGAGTTCTTACTGTGTATAAGCGGATAATAAAACCACGTCCTGTTTCTATTATGAAACCAATGAGAATGAGGAGAAAGATTTTTCATGAAAGTCGTGTTTGAGATCTGGAGTCAGCTGCTAATCTGTTGATGGATTTTTATAATAATGTTCAAATTTGAAGATCGAAAGGGATACAATGTTTCTGAAGAATACTGCGTCCATGCACAGTGACTGTATTTAATCTTCAACCCACAATGAAATTGTTAAGAAAGTGTGAAACTCAGACAATAGTGCAGCAAACCCTGACAGAACTGACAGAATTTAGATTTCTTCATCTCAACCCTTTTGCATGGGCCCCAGAGTATTATTTGAATGAAAAATATAGGGGCAAGTGTTTCAGGACCATTAAAAGCTAGTTGATCCTGAGTGAGGTATCCCAGAGACAGGAAGACACACATGGTATATACTCACTTATAAGTGGATACTAGACCTACAATACAGGATAATCATACTAAAATCTGTACACCTAAGGAAGCTAAGCTAGAAGGAGGACCCTGGGTAAGATGATCAATCCTCACTCAGAAAGACAAACGGGATGGAGATTGGAAAAGGAGAAAACAAGAAACAGGACAGGAGCCTACCACAGAGGGCCTCTGAAAGACTCTACCCAGCAGTCTATCAAAGCAGATGTTGAGACTCATAACCAAAGATTGGGCAGAGTGCAGAGAATCCTATGAAAGAAGGGGGAGATAGTGGGACCTGGAGGGGACAGGAGCACTACAAGGAGAGCAACAGAACAAAAAAAAAATCTTTGCCCAGGGGTCTTTTCTGAAACTGATACTCCAACCAAGGACCATTCGTGGATATAACCTAGAACCCCTGCTCAGATGTAGCTCATGGCAGCTCAGTATCCAAGTGTGTTCCCTAGTAAGGGGAACTGGGGATGTCTTTGACATGAACTCAGTTGCTGGCTTTTTGACCCCTGAGGGGTAGCAGTCTTGACAGGCCACAGAGGAGGACAATGCAGCCAATCCTGATGAGACCTGATAAGCTAGGGTAAGATGGAAGGGGAGGAGGACCTTCCCTATCAGTGGACTTGAGAGGGGCATAGGAGGAGATGAGGGAGGGTGGGTGGTATTGGGAAGGAATGAGGGGGGGCTTTAGCTGAGAGACAAAATGAATAAACTGTAATTAATATAAAAAATAAAAATGTAATTAAAAATTAATCTTTCATTTGTTTTTAAAATTATTATTATTATTATTTATTATAGTTCATTCACTTTGGAGGAGCTCCTGAGTTGGGTACTAGTGGCATTTCATGGATGCTGGGGAGATGGGAATCATTTTTCTTTGTGACTATGGCATAGTTTTGATAGGTTTTCCATACTCTGATGGATTGCTCTATATACCTTTATTTTTCTGCATTAAATATTTAGTTTTTAAAAAAAACAAATAAATAAACAAAAAACAATTTATTCACGTTGTATCCTGGCTAAAGCCTCTCCCTCATCTCCTCCTTCTTCACCTGCTTTGTTCCTCCCAAAGTCCACTGAGAGGGAAGACCCTCCTCCCCTAATATCTGACCCTAACCTATCAGGTCTCATCAGGATTGTCTGCATTTTCTTTCTCTGTGGCCTAGTTAGGCCACCTCACCAGGGGGAGGTGAACAAAGAGCTGGCCACTGAGTCCGTATCAGAGACACCCTTGCTGTCCATACTAGGAAACCCACATGGAGACTGAGCAGCTCACGGGCTACATCTGAGCAGGGAGTCTAGGTTATCTCCATCCATGGTCCTTGGTTGGAGTATCAGCCTCTGCAGGACACCCTGAGTCTGGATATTTTGGCTCTATTGTCTCCTTGTAGAGCTCATATCCCCTCCAGGTCTTTATATCTTCTTCCATAAGTTTCCCTGCACTCTGCCTGAAGTTTGGCTATGAGTCTCAGCATCTGCTTCGATACCCTGCTGGGCAGAGTCTTTCAGAGGCCCTCTGTGGGTTGCTCCTGTCCTGTTCCTTGTCTTCTCCTGCTTCTGATGTATATCCTGTTTATTCTGAATGGTGATTAAGCCTCTTCCAGGTTCTTCCTTGTCCTTTAGCTTCTTTAGGACTATAGATTTTAGTATGTTTATCCTATATTATATGTCTAATATCCACTTATGAGTGAGTATATGTCATGTGTGTCTTTCTGCTTCTGGGTTACCTCACTCAAGAAGATCTTTACTAGTTCCCACCATTTGCCTGCAATTCTCATGATTTTCTTGTTTTTAATTGCTGAGTAGTATTCCATTGTATAAATGTACCACAATTTCTGTGTCCATTGTTCAGTTGAGGGATATCTAAGTTGTTTCCACATTCTGGAAATGCAAATCAAAATGACCCCAAGATTCCACCTTAAACTCAACAGAATGGCTAAGATCAAAAACTCCAGGAACATTCTGGGGAGGATGTGGAGAAAGGGGAATCCTCCTCCATTGCTAGTGGGAATGTAAACATTTACAACCACTTTGGAAATCACTCTTGCACTTTGTCAGAACCAGTTATACCACTCCTGGGCATATATCCAAAAGATGCTCAACCATACAACAAGGACATTTGTTCAAATATTTTCTTAGCAACTTTATTCATATCTTTCATTTTCAATGAAAGCTTTCTCAGCATTGGTCTTCATGGGATGAAAACTGGCTCAGCAACTCCTGAAAACATTTGTAAGGAGGAAGATGGGGAGATGAGAAAAACATGAGATGAATTATTTGCTCCAGTCTCTTTCAGCAGTAAGTTAACTCTTTAAGGAATCAGGCAAGGGTGGGGGTGAAGCTTTATGCAATCATACTATCACAATCAGTTGTGGCAATCAGGCTTAAGGTTTAAACAGAAATATAGACAATTAGATTATAGTGTTATTGATGTCTTACTTATTGTTCTACTGCTGTGAGGGAGGAGACACCAGAATCAAGGCAGCTTATAAAAGAAAAATTTTCACTGGGTGCTTGCTTACAGTCTCAAAGAATTAATCCATGATCATTAAAGTGTGGTGACATGCATGCACAGTGCTAGAGCATTAGCCGAGGCAAGAACTTACCATCTGGATCTATGGGCAGCATGCAGAGAGAAAGAGAGAGAGAGAGAGAGAGAGAGAGAGAGAGAGAGAGAGAGAGAGAGAAGAAGAAAAAGAGAGAGAACTTATTAAAAACATTTTTAAAGTTTAAATATGTAACTTATAAATCCACGAATGATAAACTAGTAAAAGCTTTTTTTTTTGTTTTTCACAAACAATATCTATTTCATTTTAGTTACACCATTAGTGGTAAGATGAACTGTTAGCATTTTTTAAAATTGTGGTTTTCGTTTTTTCAAGATAGGGTTTCTCTGTGTGGCCTTGGCTGTCCTGAACTCACTTTGTTGACCAGTCTGACCTCAAACTCACAGAGATCTGCCTGCCTCTATCTGCACAAGTGCTGAGATTACAGGCATGCGCCATCAAGCCTGGCTGCATTTTTTAACAGTTAAAAAAAAATCGAATGCTGGGCCAGTGGGATGGATGAAGCTGGTAAAAGCGTCAGCTGGCAAGCTGGCCAACCTGCGTTTGATACACATGATCCATCTGGTGGATAGAGAGAGTCAGCTCTTAAAAATTGTCTTCTAACCTCTCCATGTATACCATGGCACATGGGTGCTCAAATCCCACCAACACACACACATAAAATTAATAAATAAAATGCAAGTGAGTTTGAAAAAAAAACTGGAATTAAACATCTTAAAATTGCAGAGGTGAGAGTTTAAAAACCATACAATTGGATTTAGTCATCCTGCTCCTACATGCACACTTCCCAAATCTACTCTGGTTGGTCTCTAAGCTAAGATGTTTGTGACATCAACTAGATTATTATTATGATTGACACATAAGTCCCAGGAGAAATATTCATGACTGACATGTAAGAAATAGGTGTTGTCAAAGACTATGGAGAAACCATGTTTCTCCATTGTGATTCACTGTAGCATTGAGAAACCCATGTTTCTTCACTGTGATACACTGGAACTTTTCTCTTGCCTTCATAAATTGACAGATGATTTTGCATGTTTAACATGCCACAGTAACTTACATTCACTTATTACAAGCTGGTCAGGACCATTCTTGTCTAGCAGTAGCTACCTCAGATTCCGAAGACATGGAAGAGGAGATAATCTTTCTTTACTTCATCTGTAAATGTAAAAAGAGATGCTTATGTCCAATAGTAAGTAAGAAAACTTACCAAGTAAAATTGTTCTACAGGAAGTAATCGATTCCAGAAACAATTGTAAATGCCATCAAAGTTATTTGTGCTGTTTTTTAGTTATATAACAGTGGGTGTCAGATTAAAACAATTTTGAACTGTATTGTCCAGTTCATTTTCTCTGTGTTGGTCAACTACTCCTGGGTGTGGGCCCTATCCTGAAATGTAGTTGCTATAATTTTTTCTTTGTAAGTGGATATCAATTGCAGATAGTTTCTTGGTTAAGGGTTGGAACCCGTGTCTACTCTTAGTACTGGGAACCCGCTTGGCTTAAATCCCTTCTGGCCCTGTGCATGCTGCTTCAGTCTCTGTGACTTCATATGCGCAGCAGTCCTATTGTGTCTGAAAGACACTGTTTTCTTGGAGTCATCCTTTACCTTCGGCTCTTAAAATATTTCCTCCTCCTCTTTAACATGGACCTCTGAGCCCTGAAAGGAGGGTTTGTTGAGGACATTTCATTTAGGAATTAGTGTTCCAAAATCTCTCATTCTCTGCACAGTGTCAATTTCTGAGTCTCTGTGTCACGTTCCATCTATTGTGAGAGGAAGTTTTTTTTTTTTTTTTTTTTTCTGATGACATCTGAATGAGACATTGGTTTATGGGTATAGCATAATGTCATTGTATTTCTATATTCCTTTAGCAGAACAATAGTGTTATGCTTTCCCCTAGGCTGGTGGCCTAGCTAGTCTCAGGTTCTTGGCCAAGTAACTAGTGTCAGGCCTGGGTTTCCTCTCATGGAGTGGGCCTTACATCTAATCAGAGAGTTGTTGTTTTCTCTCATAATGTTTGCCCTACAATGATTGTGCCATTCTTGTGCCAGCAAATATCACAAACATATCACCCTTGTAGCATTCGGAGTTTGAGGCTGGCTTGATGATTACCTTTCTCCTCTGGTAATGTGAAGAGTACCTTTCACTATCATGAAGGCTGCTCAGCAGTAGTGAAACCTCTGGGTAGGCACCCACTTGACTCTTCCATTTTTCTTTAGATATGTAAATGATGTCTTCAGCAGTAGAGTCTTACCATCAATTTGTGGAGAGCAGCCAATAACCTTGGCAATAGACTGGAAAAAGACATTCTTCTGTAAATATAAATATACATGGTTATATATCTGTATAAGCAGAACACTTGGGAAACAGGTATCCAGCATGCTGTAGCTAATATTTCCATTATTTGCTTGGTTATTGTTCAACATCAGAAATATGAAAATATGACTTTCACATTGTTTGAAGGCCCAATAGCTTACCTATTATATTACACCGAAATAACTATTCTAATGTCTCCATATTTTCTCTGAGGTTCACAACAGATTGAAAGATAAAACCATAACAGTGGTACCTTTCAATTCCATGTACATGGACAGACATTTAATTTTTGTTTATGAGCATGTAAGGCAAGAATCCTGAATACTGAGCATGAGAATACATGTGACAAGAAAAAAATATACTTCAAAGACGAACCTTACAATTTATGGAAATGTTATCAAATCATTACATTGAATTTAAATTGAATAATTTTCATTAATGTATTCTCTTTTGTTAAATAATGGCGGCAAGTGCTGATATCACTCCCCAGTTGAGGGAGTAGATAGCAGGCCTCACTATCTCCCTGTGCAAAGTGAGTCTTACACTAAGTGAAGGTAAGAACCTCTTTTAATTAACGAGAATATTTCATCTTTATTCATTAATTTTCATTTCATCGTGTTATTGTTCTAAATGAATATGACTACAAGTATGAAGTTTTGACGGTAATTTTTGAAAGTGCCTATAACCAAACAGTTGGCATTAAACCTATGTACAAATGAGTGAAATGGAATAACCACATCATAGAATGCATATAAAATTGTGTATCTAGATTCTATATTCTGTCTTCTTTAATTCTGCTTAGTATAGTCAAAATTGGAGATATTCATCATTAATATAAAAAAATGAGAATGCTGTTACAATGGTGAGAAAATGTGTGTATGACATCTTAAAATTATACTCTACCTTGTTAAAGGTCACTTTACTGATGTTGGAGACAATTTCTCATGCAAATGAGCACATGGATTTTTAGGAATTTTTTCTCCTTAAAAAATTCACTTTACTGTTAAAAAATGTGTTTTACAGTTGTCTAGTTATATGGTCATTTTAAGGAGACATAAAATGAAATTTCCTTGTAAAATAGCATTTTATATCTAACATCTTGTGTATATTTTGGCTCACATTTTACACTAAAAAGTGTATGTAGATATATTTGTACATACATATGTATATATGTATACATATATATATACTCCCATTGCTTTTGGTCTTGTTCAACTCATGTTTAGGCAATGACATTGATGAGATTTTTATATGTATTTATAAACATATACACATATGTTGTTATGCATATATGCATGTAATCATATTAATGATAACATCATAAATTTGAAAGAGAGTGATGATGATTATCTGGAAAACTTTGGAGGTAGAATGGGAAGTGGAAAATTATATGATTATAGCATGATCTTTAAAATTGTAGATATTTTAAATACTTTAAAATTGTATATATGTGTTATATATAACTATACATAAGCATATATGTTCTCTATATATTTCTGTATGAATGCATGCATCATTATACATGTGTGGAGAAATGAAGAGAAATGGTTTCTTTCAACTGTTTGTTGCAGGATTGATATATTTTTTCCTTTAACTACAGAAAGCAGCTAGTGAGATAGATCAAGCAGTCTGTTAATATGCAGACCAGGAAATCCAGATATCAAGATTAATTATTCGCTGTGGTATGATTCCTTTGGGTTTATCTTGGAAGCGTCCACATTTCAGCTTTAGAAAAAAAGGGGCAAGAGAACTTGATCAAAGCTGAGGCAAACCTTAAAGGGAGTAGTGACCCAGAAAATTATATGCTCCAGTGAAATGTTTTTAGTTTGCTTGCATTTAATGTCCATTCACTGAGAGAACTCTCTCCTTTGCAGAGGTCTGTCTCAGATGTACTCAGTCACAGAGACCAATGTAATTCATAATGTATGTGTATGTATATGTATATAAAATATATACACATTTTTTCTTAATAACATTAGCCTCATCCTGTTATAAGTAGTATCATCCATATTAATCAGATGCTGAAGGATACTGTATATAACTCTCCAGTGGTTTGTAGCTATTATAGACATAGAGAGTTGATGATTCAGAAATCTCAGCCTGTTCATGTAGAAATTAGTGTTCAAGTTTGGGCTGAATGAGAATGCCTGGCTAAAGAAGTGATATGCATTCTCCTCCTTCTGTCTTTCTTGTGTATTAAAGTGAATATTAGTGACTATGGCTATAAGGGCAGACAAGCAATCCTGACATCTTTTTAAGGTACTATTCCCTTACACAGTTAAACTTTTCTTGGTAGGAAAAGCACAACTTGATTTCTCTCCTTTTACCCGTTTTCCTCAGTAGTTTGATTTGGGATTGGCAATGTGTTGATGTGTTGCTGTGATACAAGATCTTACTTAGAGAGGCTGAAAACACAAAGGGAAATAACATGAAAGCTGTTGCCAAAATCTTATTTTCCTTGAGATTGTCTTAAATTTGACCTCTGGCTCTAACACACTCCAGAGGTCATCTGGGGTTACACGGCAGTGCAAGTGGGGCCACGGAGAAGCAGGTGTTGGGAATATCAGACCACAATTAGCCATTTGATCTCGGTTTCATTGTCAAAAACATCCTGGAATGTTTTTTAACATCCATATTTTAAGAGATATCAAGCTGAGCCTGAAAGAGAACAGCTAAGTAGATGACCTTTGCCTCTGGTGTTTTAAAGCTGCTCTTGAAAGCGAGAGCTGACATGAGTGAGTACCCCACAAGCTACCATGGAGTCTTACCTTTTCTTTTTCCATCACTGCATTTCCAAGAGCAACATAAATGTCACCCAAGAATGACAAGGGAATAATCACGAAGTTAATTAATTAATTAATTAACTGAGCATGTGTTCAGACACTCGGGATGCCCCAATCATGGTGACATTGAAGTAAAGGATAAGCTCACAGAGCTTGGAGAAGGCCGGCTAGGTAGGATTTTGTGGATAGCTGAATCTGAAAATGTGCTGGCAACAAAGCTTACAAAAGAGCAAGAAAGCAGATGGACGGCTCCTCCCACATCCAACATGGTGCCCCGGGAACAAGGTTAATGTGAACCTGTAATTAAAGCCGTATTCTATAATGGCTGTAAAATCCCGAGCTGAGATAATGTCTGAGATTGTTAACAGGAGAACGGATAAACAAAAGAAACAGTCCTTGTTTCTCTGTGTGATCCACAATTACGTCCATTCAGTGAAAGGCCTGTCTGTGTTTCGGTGGAGCAAAAGATACGCTGCAGGATGTCCGTCAGAGTGGGCTTCCCCAGTGAAGCATTGTATCGATCCAGAGAGAACATCTCAAGCTCATTTCCATGACTGTCAAAAATAACAAGAATATTTAGCATGATTTTATAACTAGGTCAACTGCTTTATGAAGAATAATGGTGATTACAGTGGCCACATTGAATCCTGAGCTTTACACATTAAATGTCTCATCATCCATCTTCTGTTTCACTGCTGGATGATAAATTGTTTTTCTCTAAAGTTCTCTGGGATTTAGAAATGCAGACATTTCTTAGCATTAAAATTAAGGTGCATTTGAAATACTAAACTAGTATGAAGAAGAAATGACCCAATTGCTGAGTTACTAAAAATGAATATTCCTGTCGCTTTTTCATGTTCCTTGAATAAAATTTAATTGAGAATTTGTATACAAATGCTTTAGATAATCTTTATTTTGACATATATGCTCTCCTGAATACTCATTATATGCCAGCTACTACACTAACATGAGTTATGAATAGTTCATTTGTGTTCATTTTTTTGGTACTGAGGATGGGAACCAGAACCTTACCTAATGGGTTTTGTTACCAACCCCAAATAAATTCTAAATTCTTCTTTACCACCACTGTGTGTGTGTATAAAGCTAGAAGAAACCTTGCAAAACTTTGTTCTCATATGTATACTCTCACATAAAGCAAAGTACTAATACAGATATTAAACTTTCTATAGCCACATTTTTTCACAGAGCTAGAATCAGTATTCCATCCGAAGATACAATGTTCTTTTAACTACTATTCCTATAGATAATTTTGTCTGTCTTTAAATTTCATACAAACATAGATACATACATGCAACCCTGTTTATGGATTATTTTGAATGGTTTAAAGTTGGAAGATCCAATCATACATTTAGATTAATGTCCCTTAATATTTATAAATGTTTGAATGCTGAAATTTATTTCCATAATTGTATTGCATAAATTTGGCTACTTTCAAGCTTGGTGTATTATAAACAAAACTACTGTGAACATTTTTATACTATGAACATCTTACTATCCCCCATTTCTTCTTGTGTGTATATGCTACAGTTTGTAATTGATTGTTCAAATATTGGAAATTTGTGTAGCTTCCACAGATAGTAATTTTTCTTCAAAATAATTGAATCAAGTAACAATTTCTGTCATCAATACAGCATGGAATTCAGTCATGCTTAAAAAACTTGTTATATTTGATCTACAAACATTTTAATTATGGCAATAAAATATCTCAATATCTTTTTATCCCACTGTGTGAAGATAAGATAATGTTAAATAGTTAGTCTAAATAATTTTAGGATAGTTTTATTGAAAACATTTAATTCAAATACTGGTTTGTAGAGTGTCTGATAACATCAAGGTAGAGTTCTGGAGAATGAAAGTTTCACAAACACCATAAATAGCTTTATTGATTTATCTCACTTTAGTTATAACCACATACAACTGTGTAGTTATATTTCAATATCAACAAATAACTATAATTTTTGGTATTAGGAATGTATGAAGAATTGGTAAGTGATAATGAGAGATGCAGAGAGATTTTCTTTTTTGGACATATGTTTTATGACTTTTGAAATTAATGTTGGGTCTCATTCATGCTAGATGAATGTTCAACCTCTGAGCCAAATTTTCAGTCTCTGACAGATTAGAAAACTACAAATATTTTAAGCATTTTCTGTGTATTCAGTCTAAATATTTAAGCTTGCAATATTACATTTCAAGAACCAAAAGGACACGAAAATTCCTGTTTTAATATGCGTAGAAGTTATTACACAACACAGGAAAACTACAAACAGATATGAAAAGCAATGGCAATAGTAAAGCTATTGGCCTTATACCTGCTAGTTCATTCAGAACCACTTACATTTCCTGTGCTGGTTCCCCGTGAACCTGACCTTCTGTGCTCACGGTGTGCACTCAGCAGGGCAGGCTTTTCTCACAGAAAAACTGATTTCACAGGTGATGCTTTGATGGTTAATTTATTATTGACAATGACAGTGTTAGGAATCACAGAGTTTTGTTTGAACTCAGGCTATGACTGCAAAAGAAGTGGATCGTGATCGAACTATAGCCAGGCTCCCATCTTGCCCTGGATTAGGGAGCAGTTGTGAGTTTTAGAAGCCTCCATTGTCTCACTTAGTTTGTGTTCTGCTTGTGCTAAGCAAATTAATATTCACCAGAATGATATACTGATTGCCTACACCAAGCTTTAATATAGATGTTTTGTAAGAGTAACCTTTGTCCCTTTTATATTTTTTTTTCTTTCTTTCTCTATGCTACAGTGACACATTTTTCATGTGCCCCCACATAATGCCAGGTTGCTGGGAACTTGATTGTATTTGAGCATCCATAGGAAACAAGAGGTTGGATACAATATATCACAAAAACTCAATAGGAGTAGAGAAACTGAAGTAGGAGAAAATAGTTTTAGGTAAGAAAAAGGACAATCCAACGAAGATGAGTATTTTAAATGAGTCTAAAGAAAGGCAGTGAGGATATTAACATTCAGAAACAAATCCTATACTTCTTCAGAAACAGTCTTACAGTGACTGATATAATCCAATTATGTTTATTTCAGATTACCTGTGCAATAAGGGAAAACACCCATAGGCTACTTAGGCACATTAACAGAAATAGTTTCCTAACTGCAATACAGATACAGCAATGATCTGTTAAATAGAAAAAAAAAAAAAAAGGTACATTTAAAGTGCATCTGAAATGGTGTTTTCTAGCACTTGAACAACACATATTTGCAACTCTTTTACCTTGATCTTAAAATTCAGTGTTATAAAAACGGAATAGATAAGCAAACAATGGAAATACTGGTTATATAAGTTAGATTAGAGGCTGCAGAGATGCCTCACAGATAGAAGCAGTGGTGATCTTGTAAAAGACTCGAGTTTGATTCCTAGCACCCACTTTGAGTTTGATTCCTAGCACCCACTTGTAACTCCAGTTCCAGGGTATTCAATTCTTTCTTCTGTCCTCCGTGGACTCCCATAGGCACAAAAGCATGTGCATGTACATGTATATACACATGAACAAATGAAATATGTTTTTGAAAGACAAATGTTTTATCCATTAATGTTTTTTCTCCATTAATTTACTACATATAGCAGAAACTGGAGAGTCTGTTAGAAATTAAATTAGGATAAAAATACTTCTCTAAGCTTTGACCATACAAAGTGAGAAAGATGGTTTCGTCTTCAAACTGTGACCTGTTCTTCAGTAACAACCCTAATTAAAGTCATCAATCCTGGGGCTGGAGAGATGGCTCAGCAGCAGAGCACTGGCTGCTCTTCCTGAGGACCTGAGTTCAATTCCCGACACCCTCATGGCAGCTCACAACTGTCTGTAACTCCAAAATCTGACATCCTGACACAGACAGACATACATGCAGGTAAAACACCAATGCATGTAAAATAAAATAAACAAATAAATTATTAAGAAAATAAAGTCATGGCTCTACCACACTGTTCTTGCAGGGAATTATTCTTTGTTCTGCTGGCCCTCTATCTGGGATTAACAGATGTTTTCATCTCTCAAGTTAAAGGCATAACACATCTGTACCTGGGCATCACACGAGAAGGAGAAACTGAGGACTGCGTCTCCATAAAGTGACCTCCCTGCTAGTGATAGACATTTTCATCAAAGCCTGGAGACAGCCCTTGGGTTCCGTTTCTTTCAAGAGTTTTGGGGGTCACATGTCTTTCAATTGCTTTCTCCCTGTCCTCTGTGCTCCTCGTCCTGTGTCACTGAGTGATTTCCTCATGTCACTGAATATAGATTTTTTCCCCCTGAAAACCTAAAAGGGCATCTTGTCCTTCTCTCCAGTGGACCCAGGGTTTCCTTATGTATTTTCTGCACCGCCATTCTGCCACATTTATTATGAAAGCAGTAGTACCAAGGGCAGCAATAATGTCAATTAATGCTCGCATGCCTTCGTAGGTGAAAGTGGAGGTGATTGACATGTGTCAGTTTGTTTACTCCTCATGTAGTATTTACTCTTCCTAACAGATCTGACCAAGGAAAGAGAGAAGAGAGAGGTTAAACTATGCTCAATTACACATATTGCTGATTGCTGAGATTTAATTCAGGTGTAAAATTTCCACAGTCATTGTTCTTAAGAATTATGTATGCTGCATGAGCAGAGCGTACGTACTCTGTGTGTCTGTTCATGGATGTGCATGCTGAAGAGTGTCTGTGTGAGCATTTGTATCTGACTGTATGAGTGTTTAGTGTGTGGGGGAAGATGTGCATACACATACACACACACATATATGTGTGTGACTATTTGTAAATGGGAGTGTGAGTTTATACAGTGTGTGTATGATTTATGTGTGTGGGTGTGCATGTGTGTGCATGCGTGTGTGTGAGTGTGTGCAGGCAGAAAAAGGTGTGTTCCTGAGTGGTAGTAAAATGATGCTGTAAAGTCAAACCCAGGGCTATTAAAGAGAAAAACCTTTTACTTCTGTGTGCCCTTTGGTTAAGACATTAGAAAACTTGGTTTCATGTTTTTTTACTTCAAAGAAGCAAAGAAAGGGCTTTAAAACCTTACTTTAAAACGTCTTTGAAACTGTAACTAAAAAAATAATTGTTGAATTTGCTGAGTGAATTGTCTTGGGATCTGGGGTTTCATTCGCTTGTTCAGTTGTTCCGTCACTGGTCAGTCCTTTCCTCAACCTGGCGTTGGCTTGCCTTCTTCCTGTCATCTGGCATGATTTTTCGTCAGTCTCCTCTTTTCACGGGATTCGGGGTTCATCCTAAGGAGAGTTCATTGATTCGGTCAGCTTTGCTATGACCTCCAGCAAAGCCATCCCGGACTCATCAATACTTCATCATGGCACGCTCTGACGTAATCCCTTTGTAGCCAATGTCCTTCCTTTAGAGTTACTTTTTCTTAGTTTAGGGAGTTTTATTTGTCTCTACCTGTTTTTCTCCTTGCTACAATTTGAGGAGAATGGCATCAAAGATGCTTTGACCCCAGTGGTCTGAAACAAGCTGAGCAAATAAATGACTGTCACGTGCTTGTTAGAGAAAACTGATGAAAACATTTTAACCAAAACATCAGGGAGATAGAGTTGCAAGCATCATATGAACACGTTAAGAGAGAGTGAGCAAAATAGCCCAGGATATCTATGTGTCTGTGACTGAATCTTATTTCTCCAAAGAGGATATTTGTTATTTTAGAAAATGTGCAACTGAAATGTTAATTTTAATTAATCCAAATTACATTAAAATTATTTTATGGCAGGTTTTTTTTTTTTTGCGATGAGATACAAACAAACAGATTTGGATTTTATTGTCTTATCGTTCTTGCATTTTCTGTTAAACTTGTAATACAGCTTCACTTGTAGCTTACAGAGCTAGTTTCACCTCAGTTACTTTGCTGTTTTTCTCTGCGATGTAGAACTTAGATGGCTGGTCATTTCATCAGTCACCTGTGCGCTGAGCAATGAGTGGCTATCTACCCCAGTTCTTAATATCTCTTTATATTTTAATTTTAGTGATGAACACATTGGAAAAATACATTGATATTTCCCAAGACGAAGGCACAGAACTCATTCCTCTTTAGTCACAACTTCCAGGATCTGATCCTAAACAATATTATTTCAGTGCAGCTTTGCTGCACTTTTTTTTCTGGCTTCTGGTGTTTGAGGGTTCTGATTCCATCTCTTCTCATGTGTCATTTGATGGCCTTATTTCTTTCAAAGCTCTACCCAGGTTCTCAGTGTTCTTGGAAGCCATCTTTGAATTCTCCATAATCCTGTTCTTTGCTGAATCTCTTCAGCCTTCTAAAATGGTCTTTTTGTGTTCTGTGTAATCTGTAGTCACACTTGAACGCAACCGCCCACATTAGCAAACTCTCTGAGAGGTGGAACCCACTGGCTGTCCTTTGAGTACTGTAGATAGGCAAGCTCACATTTAGGGTTCTGAAAAATTGGATTGGCAGTATTTGATTTAATTGAAAGTGTTGTTTTTTTTTTCATGTAAATTCTAAACTAAGTGATAAAAGTAAAAGTAAGCTGTTCTGTTTTGTATTGGAAGGACTTTAGTGCTAAGGATCAATCCCAAAGCCAGTAGCCAGGCAAGCAAGCAGTCTGCTGGGGAACCATGTCTGTAGTTCTAGTGTTTTTTTTTTTTTTTTTTTTTTTTTTTTTTTTTGCAAAATAAATCCACATCGTGACATAAAATAATGGTTCCATGAGATTTCATTACAGAAAGTGAGACTACAATGGTGCTTCCGTGACACACATCTTCTGTTTTCCGTAAAATTGAATATTTTTTGTGTTCAGGTGGATTGGCAAAATAGCTCATCTGTGGGAAATAAGAACATTTTAAATACAGAAATTCATGTTTAGACCCAGGAACTCTACTTTCCATAAAAGCCAATTTCACAAGGATTCAATATATTGTTATATTTTGATATGAGCTAAAGGGAAATGAATATCAGTTATCTACGCTAAGGAAGAAATTTCAATTTAAGGAAGAAATAATGGATGCTGAAAAAAGGAAAAGCTGTGCTTTGCCACATGGAAGTTTAACATCTACAGATACGCTGTAAGGTGGACTCATACCAGAAGTTTCCAAGTCAAATTTGACAGATTTGAGTCCAGACGATTTGTGTTGCACAAAGTGTTATAAAGTAGATATAAAGTAATCGATAAATTGTCAAAGTTGGCAATTTTAATATTAACTTTTTGAGTAAGTCACTGTTGGTTAGATGTTTGTTATTAGTTCCTTTTCAAGTTTTACTTGTATTTTTTTTTAAGAGTGTTTCGTCTGCATGCACAAATGTGCATCACGTGTTTCCACTGTGCACAGATGTCAGAAGACAGCTTCAGATTCTCTGGAGCTACAGCTCTGAGAGGTAGTGAGACACCATGTGGATGCCGGGAACCAATCCCAGGTCCTCTGGAAGAGCACCGGTGCTCCTAATTGCAGCTCCAGTGACGGTTAGTTGTGATCATCATTTTGACATAGTCTAGACTCACTTGCAAAGAGCACCTCAGTGAAGGATGAACTCGGTCAGATTGGCTTGTGGACCTGTCTGTGGGAGGATTTTCTTAACTGGGTTTCCTTGAGGTAAGAATAACTAGCCTGAACATTGGTGGCACTGTTTTCTGGTCTTGGAGTTCTCGGCTGAGTCAGGAAAGAAAGACACCTGAGCAGTAAGTGTGGGAGCATGCTTTCTCTTCCTCTCCGCTCGTGAATATGGAATTGTGAGCTCTTGATTGCTGAAGGTGACAGCTGCTTCAAATTCCATCCTTGTCTATACAATGATGGAATACAACCTAGAACTGCAAGCCAAATAAACACTTTTCCTGACAGTTTTTTTGTTTTGTTTTTTTGGTTAGAACATTCTATCAGAGCAACATAAAACAAAACAAAACCCACAACTGACAATAACAACAAAAGAAAACGTAGGACAGCTACAAATACATTCATGAAATACAACTCAAACTATATTATAAGAATGTTCATCTATCACACCAACCAGGACTTTCTGTGAGACTAACTCAGGGAAGAATGGAAGGACAATAGAAGGACTATTTAGGCACAGTTTTCACCATGCAATCTTAAAGACCTTTAAACAGACTCACTTATCTTTCTTCTTCCATAGTATAAGATTCTGCTATGTCTTTCCTGGGTTTTAATAATTTTAATATATGTCCATGGGAATCTAGGAATTAAAGAACAACTGAGCACATATCCACAACTCTTGTTCTCTTGTTACTGACTACAAATTTCACAGCTAAATAGTCTTGAAAAAACTGGCACCAGTCAAATTCAGGACGACAGATATTTCTTTGCAAGAGACTTTTTGTTATCTAAAAGGAACAGGAGGTGACTATGATTTGGCTGATTTTGCTTAAATTTGCATAAACAAGTCTTTTGTTGACCCAAGTATCTAAAAGATTTGAAAATGCACAAAGACTGTTGCCATCTTTCAAATAAAAAATCAATGTGATACTGAATAAAGATTTTTCTCAAGCAGAGATAACCTAGAATAATTATCTTTCTAATAGAAGCATATATTTAATTCTTGTACTCATTTAACATGCACAGGCCTGCCTCTCCCAATCCCATGTCTAATACATTTACGTCCTAACAATACCATAAATATTGTGTGAGACAAAATTTCAAAGTGGTGTGTTTTGTGCGAGCTCTCTCTCAGCAGGAAGAGGTAATGATTAGATATGTGTTTTCGCAGTAGAAGAACAATTCCGTGGAGGTATTGTGGCACTCTGAGCAGCAAAGGCCTGCGAGACTTCACACTAGCCTCATGATTCAAGAGCCCACGCACTCTGGAATGGCCATGTGCATGGCTGTATGCAAAGTGGTCACTATTTTCAAAACTGTCTTCAGTCAATCCTTTCCAGTCACAAAACTGCTCTCTTAGTAGCTGCTTGTATGGTTTTGTGTCTTAGCTTGTACTGAGTACACTGCTTAAAACTCAGAAAAACAGACTTCACTTGCACAAGTTTTCATCTTGACAGAAAATCCCGCCATTTGCTCGGGGATGAGCACTTGTGTTTAGGGAAGAAGGTTGGTAAGTAACTAAAGCAGCTGGGAATTAAATTTTTTCACATACACAGGGAAAAACCAAGTGCTGAAGACAAAATACAGTTTTCCCCATCTACCACTGCCAATTTCTGATGTTGACAGAAGGTGTATAATTTTTTCCATTATGTTCTGTAACTTTGAGAAGATCATATCCCAGTAAGAATACTAATATCTAAAATGTTTTGGTTGAGCAAT
The DNA here is from genome assembly GCA_010120015.1 of Rhombomys opimus. NCBI lineage: Eukaryota > Metazoa > Chordata > Mammalia > Rodentia > Muridae > Rhombomys > Rhombomys opimus. The sequence continues at coordinate 2,274,805 of REGO01000246.1, read as the reverse complement.
TCATTGTTATGAAGTTCTTGTTTCTCCTTCCCTAAACAATCTATTGGGGTTGGGGGGGAATGGCATTGTGATAATAACAGTGTATGATAAAAATTTCAATCAAAGTTTGGTTAGAGAACCTGGAGAGAGTTGCTTTTCTTGAGGATTCAGGTTCCAGTCTCAGCACCGCTATGGTTGACTCACAACCATCTTAAACAACAGCTCTAGTGCATCTGGCTCTCTCTTCTGGCGTTCTTGTTAGGCTGTTGTGCAGGCAACTCAACTGGCCTGCCCTCAGGGGCCTCTAGGATCCTGATGATGTCTTATGTCACCACCTATATCCTATGTCATCACCTAGGCCAGGTTCTCAGTATATAATCCAGCTGCCACCCTGCCATTTTTCTCCTCTTCCTCTCTCCTCCTCTTTACTCTGCCTGTCCCTCTGTCTGTCCCTCCTCTCTGTCTGTCTGTCTCCCTCCCCACTCTGTATCCTCCTATCTCTTCTAAGCTTTCCCACTGTCTTGGTTTTGCCTTTCCCATGATAAACCTTTGCCCAGCATGTAATTTAGATCATAACAATCTTCAAGTAGTGCACTCATGTTCACATGCCTACCCTAGAAACACACACACACACACACACACACACACACACACACACACACACACCAGTAAACATCAATCTTTAAATAATTGGACTTAAAAGTGCCTTTAAAAACAAAATATGGTACTGAAGGCAAGGACAGGGTCCTGTATGTGTGAACACGCTAGTCAAGCATTAGCATGAAGATGCATGTCCCCCGCCTCAGAGGTAAGGCCCATGGTGTTTAGGTACTTTTCTGGGTGAAAACCAAACTACTTACCATAGCACAAAACAGTATGTTTTAGGAAGAACTTGTATGATTCCTTCATAGGGATAGACAGAATCTCTTCTTGCCAAGGTTTTTCAGTGTGAAGTCTATTTTCGATTTCTGAACACAGACTAGGACTACTATTAGGACCTGGGTGACAGCCGGAATGCCCTGGGCCAAGTTTCATATAAGCCGATTCACAATTTCTGAATTCAAACTTTTTACTTCAGACTGTAACATTTGCTCTTCATAGAGGTAATGAGTAGATAAATATATAACTCTCATATTCTGTATAGATTTTTCCTGATTTAATTTTACTTTACAAATTTTTTAAGTTAATTAATTTATTTATTCACTTTACATCCCAATCGTAGACCCCTCCCTCTTCTCAGTTCTATCTCCCTCCCTCTGTCCCTCCCCACCCACCAACCCATCTTAGCACATCAAGTTGCATCAGGATTGAGTGACACTGACCAGCAACTTTCTCTTTAGGATTATGGAAGCACCCTTCATTACAAAAGGCTGAGCTCATGGCCCAGTGAAGGCAGAGGGACAAGACAGCAAGGTGAGTAGCGATTACACTTCCGTAGAGTTATAACCTTCATGTACTTTTTCTCCACTTTTGAATAAAAACAATACTTGGACCTTTATTTCCCATTAAATTTATTCAGTGTGCCTAGACTTTAATTTGTGTGTACTGTTTAAAAAATCTTTAAGTAGATTTATTTTTATCAGATGCATCTAAGCCAGAAAAAGGAAAAAGGAGTAAATTAGAGAGTTTACAAAACTCTTCCTCTAGAGGACTGAAATGTCGGGGCTTTCTTCTATAGTACATTTAGAATAAGCAAACCATCAACTCCGCTTAGATTTATTATTCGTCATTGATTGGTTCATTCTCTTAGAGAACATTCCAGTGGTAATATGTAAGAACCTTGCATATATCTCACAGTAGAAAAAGATCTGTGAGGTCGACTATTCCTTTTGAGCCTGGCCATTCAGAAAGCCACAGCTAAGTGTTACAGGCACAACTCTGACATTTTCTGGATGAAAATCAATTTGCTGTTAGGTGTTTCTGAAGTGAGGCTCATGATTCAATTTCAGAAAAGGCTTTAGAACTTTAGAATCACAAAATGGGAATTAAGATAAGATTTGACCAACAACAGCGTCACTGAGAAGGAAGAGAAACTGTCTCCTTGTCTCACAATAATTTAAATGAATGGAAATAGAACCAGTTGGAACGTTTTATTCTGTAATGGCTCAAGTAGAGTAGGCAGGACTTTTCTGGAGGAATCTACAAGCTGAGAAGAGGAATCATGGAGGGATTTTCTCCTGTCCTAACCATGGAATGTTAGAGTTTATGCAGGTGCTAACTCATTGAAGTTATTCTTCATTATATTAGAATCATTATATCTCTCCATTCTTTGTAATACGTACTAGTATAATTTTATAATAAAATAGAAATATTTGCTTAAAACGCATTTTTAAAAAAAATTACCAAATTTAACAGTTAAAACTATGTTGCCTATTATACACACAAAGCCATGAGAATGCTGGTTTGTAGGAGAACTGATAAAATTTTGAAGATACAGATTTGAAATAACTCATCTCCAATCATAAATTGAATTTAAAAATCTACTCCATTTTCCAGAATATTGACTGCCTTTATTTGAATAGTGAATGCAGGTAAATAAAACACGAACTTCCAACCATAGTTTTCCTTACACTTAATTATTTTTTTCTTAGTGGAAGAATATTTAAGGTTCTAAACAATAGTATATTCCAGACCATTTTTCCATTCAAAGATTCACGTAATATGTTGATAAATGGGAAAAAGTATTGAAAAGGAACAAATCTAGGGCCTAAAAATGATTGCTGCTTAGAGTTCATGGTAAGTTGATAATGAACATAGTCAGGCCACTCAAACTGGAAGTTATAATTGTTGGTTGAATATTTATTAATCCTTGAAGTCTTTACAAACCTGGCTAGCTCCAAAATAATTGAGACAGAGACTGTGCTTTATTTAAACAGCTTGAAGCATGTAAGTGTGCAGGCACGATGTATACTAATTTTCTAAGCTAGACTGGCTACCTCCCAGCCACAAACTACTTGACAATATCTGTCCTTTCCCTGCTGGATCTACTCTATCAGACCATCTTCTCCCTTTCTGTCCTTTTCTACTCTCCCTTTTCCTCCTGTCTCGTGGTGGTCCCCAAGGAAAGGAACTGAAGTGCCTGCTTCTCCTATGTCCAGTTACTGTTTAGCCTCCTTTATTTAACCAGAGAATATCGGAGGGCAAAGTTTATGCAGCAAAGACTAGCAGATGTGAGAATGCACTCATTTGGATTGCAACCAGGTCTTGGTGCCCGGAACTTAGCATTTGAATACATAGCACCAACATATAATAGACGCTTTGCCATTTTAAGAAGTATTACCGAATTATGAGGTCATATGTTTGCATGTGTAGGAATATGTGACTGGCTCGCTGGGTACCAAATTAGATGATGAAGAAAGGCTAGTGGACGACCCAACAGTTAAAGTGCTTGCTGGCCTTACAAAAGGAGTTAGGTTCCCAGCACACACACCTTGGCTTACTACCACCTGTAACTCCAGCTCCAAGGATCTGGCAACCTCCTCTGAACTTCCAAAGGTTCTTGGAAGAGCCTCTTGGAACTCATGTGCACATACACACAGACATACACGTCTACATATAACCAAAAATAACATCTTACAAAGGGAATCAAATATGCAGACACACCTTCTCCGCTGAATAGCCTTCACAGAACCATTTCACACGTGACGGTTCACAGTCCTCTAACCTTCCGTGTAAAAACTGCTGAAAGATGATGTTTATCTTTCTCCGTATGTGCCTTTTCGCTCCACGTTTGTGGTAGGTAAGTGTAAGATGTTGTCTAAAAACAAACAAACAAACAAAAAACAAAAAAACCCAAGGCCATTATATGAATTTATTAGATATAATAATAATCATAAAATATAAAATGTCTGCTAGCTTCCTCTTTGAGTTTTTGGCAGTGGTTTTGTGTGTGTGTGTCTCTCTCTCTCTCTCTCTGTGTGTGTGTGTGTGTGTGTGTGTGTGTGTGTGTGTGTGTATGTTGACCTGAATATAAATAAAATCTTCCCTTGAGCAGTTGTTGTATTTCTAGGCACTATTAAGTAGCTAATTAGGAAGAACGTAGTTAAGGAGAGAGGTCAGTGACAGTGCAGAACACTCTCTGATAAATTCTTCAATTACTTAACCTTGCTAAGACTTTTCTTTGCAGATATTACGTTAGTTAACTTTTTAAAGCATAGCAGATTACATATCTTATTTAACTCCTTAAGAGCATTTCATAATGATGAAATACGAGCCACTGAAGTCTCTACAAATGAGAGTGTGGCTGTGTCCTAGTAAGACTTTACTAGCCAAGGGCTGGATGTGAACTGTGTTCTATAGTCTCCATGCTTGTGTATGATATGCAGAGGGAACTCTAGATTTATCTATACTAATAAGAATATTCATGTCATAATAAACATATGTAGCAGGCAATTTATTTGAAATAATTTACATTAGTAACTATTAGCACTAGTTTCCTCCATCATACTAGCTGGTCAGAGATAGAAAACCGAGAATACAGAATATTGTCGAACGATCAGAGAGGATTACATGAAAATGCGAGATGAGGTCTTGATACTACCAAACTGTACTGGGAATGGTTCTGTGCACTGTGTGTGCTCAGATGTTCATTTCTGTGCCCCAAGATCATTTCTATGAAGGATCTCCCATCTCAATGTTGTATAAAACTTGTTCTCTGTCACCTCTGATTGGTTATTAAAAATCTGATCGGCCTATAGCTGGGCAAAAGAGGACAGTAGCCAGGATTTCCTTTCCAGTTATGGGTTTTCAGGTGGAGATGAGAGAAAGAGAAAAGCAGGAAAAGGTTGAGGAGAAGGGGGCCACGAGGAGGTTGCCATGAGAGAGTTGCCACGAGGACAAGGATTGAGCAGAAGCTGCCAGGGAAAAAATGGATGGCAAGAAAAAGGGCATGTGGCTGTGGAGCAGCCAGAGTAGCAGTAATCGGGTTAGGATAGATAAATTTCTGCCCAATTATAGTGATTAAAGCTGGTTGAATAAATCTGATACTTCTCTGTGTCAATTAGTTGGGAGATAGGAGAGGGTATTAGAAAAGGCTCCTACTAATAACTTAATTCAAGAATACTGTTAGAATCAGGTTCAGGAGTTCTCAAATACTTTCTGCTCTGTTAGCTTGAATCCTGTCAGCCTGTGAGAGACGGAGATGTAAGCAGAGGTCTGACTTCAAGGTCACCGTACCCTTCTCCTTTCTTCCTCCCTGCTTTCTCTTTGATACTGAAGACACTCCTCTGTGGTTAACAAGCCACATGATTTATAGTGTGGCTGTGTCCCAGTAATATTTTTCTGAAGCAACCGTGGGCTGGTTTTCAGTTCTGCTCTATATTTTCCATGCCCTTGAATGATACACAGAGAGACTACACATGTATCTATGTTGAAAAAAAAAATCACTCTTCATTCATAAGAGAAAACCTTCTAACACTTAAGCTTAGCAGGAAACCCATGCTTATGGCTACACTAACATCCTTGTAGGTACTATGTACCTACAAAGAGAAAATGAGGTCGGGTTATCAATTTTTGCAGAAAATCCAGTTCTGAACCTTGGCGTCTGCGGCCTTCAGGTCATCCTCATCTCTGTTGTGAGGGGAGCACCTCACAGGCTGAGCCCACTCTCAGGGAGCTGCAGGGTCGGCCAGGAGCCTTGGTGGTGAATATACAGGGGAGACGGAGGAGACTACAATAAAACCTGTGATGTTAAAACTGTGTGTGTGTGTATGTGCATATGTGTGTGTGCATGTGTGTGTATAGTTATGTATGTCAGTGGCAGCCATTCTAAAAAAAATATTTTGGTATAGAAATAAGGCAAGGCTTCAAGTAAAGGATATTATTTTAGATTAATTTGGTAAGAATGGGCTGGCAAGTTGCTTCAGCATGTAAAGGAGCTTGCTGCCAAGCCTGGTAACCACGGTGGGAGCTCCAGAACCCACATGGTTGAAGGAGAGAGCAAGCTGATGTAAATTTTCATCTGATTTCAGCATCTGTACTGAAGTACACTCCTCTAGTAATAATTAATAATATTTAACTGAAAACTTTTCCTAGACTTCAGCAGACCATCCCACAACAGAGAGGATGCTGGGAAGGCTTCTCTGAACAGGATCAGATCGTCATTTTGAAGAAGGAATGCTCTGACATCCTCTTCCTTATCTGTCAGTAGTCACTAGACAGCAGAGTATGAAGTGACAAGCTTGTGTCAGCAAGGTACCGGAAAGAAAGGCCAGGCTCTGAAGAATGCTAGCAGGGTGGCTCTCCAGGTAGTCTTTGAGGAAGGAAACCAAGAGGGCACATGTTCACGGTGTCTAATTATGTCTCTCATATTGTATATTTAGGGTGCGACATGCTAGAGTCATTTTGAATGTTCAAGGAACATAGAATCTTTGCTTGAATATTCCAGCAGTGAGTGGCTGTAACACCCCGAAACCTCTGTTCCCACATTAGACTGAGAATCCGTGGGCATTGCTGTGCTCAGTGGTGCCAGCCTGTTCAGTGATTGTTGGGGTTCAGGTTGCTGCAGCATTCCCAGCCATGTGCTAATTTTAGCCAGAAAAAGTGGGGAGGGAGAGGGGACTGTTCCAAGTATGTGGCCATCTTTCCTGGGGGGGAACCAAGTGTCCCAGAGGCATGTCACACCTTTCCACTTGTATTTGATGGTCCAGAAATGTGTCACGTGACAATGTCCTCTCTGAAGAGAAAAGCAACCTTTGTCTTTGTCCTTCAAGTTGAAGCAGAGTCAGGGAAGGATACCTATAGACTCCTGCTGGGGTCCTGAAGTATCTTATGAGACTTTTCACAGATGCGTGAAAGATAATTTTAGCCGATCTATATTATGTCCATTTCACAGCCTGATAAATACAATATGATAAATTTATGGTGAGAAAGAAAAAGAATCAGTTGGAAAGTGGAGGCGTGTCGGATCTAAATGACACTAGAGGATCCTGTCAGAGAGGGAAGTTGTACAATATTCAATAGCATCTCCATTCGAAACTGTGTTAGCATCTCTTTAGATTTAATACTTATTTATGAGTGCCGCATTATAACTGCAAAATGGAATAAGACTTCAGAGGGATTTGCCATCAAAAGATCTGAAATATAATCCCAAATCCACCATTTACAGGCTATTTGGCGCTATTAAAGTCATTTAGCCACACAGGACTCCTGGCTCTTTCATCACTTCTAAAATGAGAATAATAATAGTTGTCCTTCACAGTGTGTAGTTCTGTTACAAGGCCCAAATGAGGTAGTATTTTTACAATTGCCTCATCAACAACAAAACACTGGAGGCTTTCTTTTCCCACCCATCCAACCTGTCCTCTTTTCCTTCTGTCTATGTGTGATACATACACACATAAATGTGGATAGCCACACCAAAAGCACCCTTCCATACCCTTGAAATGATAGGGGAAAAAAACTACAGAAATGCCCCATTATCTGACAATTTCCATCATACTTTTCATAGTCTCCCAGCCTGAACTCAGTTTAGTCACAATGTTAGGTGCTATGCTGTTAATGAATCCATAAATTTATCACATCCTAGGATTTTTATCTCTGACTCCAGACACTCTGACAGCCCACCAGATATAACTGGATGTCATTTAGTTTGTGTGAACAAATATATATATATATATATATATATATATATATATATATATATATATATATATATATATGAGACAACCTGGCCTTGGAAGGTGGTCACTGGGTGTTCTGATTTTGGAGTCACTAAAAGTGAGGAAAAAAAAACCTTTCTTAGGAGGAGTGCTAGAGCTATTGTGAGCGTGGAATATCACTGAATTCTGCTTCATTTCTGTCTGCCAATTAAGCTAAATATTGTATCTGTTTGTATATAACATATCGAAAGAATTTCAAATTAGTATTCACAGATTATATCACAAAGTCATATCTGTCATTTTTCGCTACTAATTAAATATAGTAATTCTATAAGTTGTGAAGTGTGCATGCCCAAATAAATATGTAATTTGTATGTATGTGTGTTTATTTAAAATAGAAATTATTATGAAGCAAGAATCAAACAGATTAGTAACAGTTTAAATGTGTGCGCTATACTTAGCTAACTTGTTACACATTTAATCATAGTGACTATTTTTACACATGATTAAGATACCATATAGTGAAAATAAAATATAACCCAGATTTGGCAGAAATGTTGAGGAAAATTAATTTGCTTCAATGCCAGAACTGTTAGAATTGTGGCTGGAGCTTCAGGCATGAATTGGCCAAGGGCTTGGTGATATCAGTTTAAGCCTACCTTCACCACCACTGAAAGATGTATTAGCTCCAGTCTTAAATGTTCTTTGCAAAGTCCAGTCCATAGACCACTGATAACATCAGCTTCTCCTCTGACACTTTGGATGTATTTACCTGTCACAGCAGCTGTGCTGACTGACTTAACGAAACAGCACCATGTACCCCACATCTGGAGGAAACTCGCTGTCAGCCTGGAAAGGATTCCAGTGGCCAACAAGCCTAGGTTGCAGATGCTTGATGCTGAGAGAGCGTTGCTACACTGTCGGGAAGTGAGGTTTATCCTGCTCCCGAAGAGGGTCACACTGTGCCCGCAGAGTGATATCTGGATTCCAACTCTTGAAACAAACAAACAAACAAACAAAATTACACTTCTCTTCCTCTGAGCATGAAAAGTTAATTTTGCCTTGTGAAATATTAGGGTAGCCACCTAATAATACTACTTGGAAGGATCAAATGAGCTGTAAATACCCTAAGGGAAAGGGGGCCTTGATGGCTTCAGCTTCCAAAGATTACAGTCATGGAACCCTGTCACATCCTCCAGGGACCTCCCAGCTTATTCGCTAACTCATGTAATGGTGACATGGGCTAATTCTCCTCGGGGTAGATATCTCCTTAGTGTACATCAGTAGTCTTGGCAGCAGTGGTTCTTAGGAGTTCGCTGCCATTATCCCTAGTGGTTTCTCAGCTGCTAATTACTTAGCTGTGCTTTTTAGTGAAAGGTGTATGTGTGTGTGTGAACATATACTTGCACAGATGTACACAACATAGGTATATGTTTTGTGTGTCTTCATGTGTGTGTATGCATATGTATGATGTATATGTATTCTGGACTGTTGTTACTATTCAATAATCTGTGATTTTTATCTTGAAGTATTTATCGTAACAAGATTCTACGAAGCATTTTGGGACCTGTGACTCCGTACTGACTACCCAGTGTGCTGTGACATGAAGCGCTTGATAAACAGGTCCTCACCCGTGGGGAGCTCTGTATGGAGAAGCCCGTAAATCACACCTAGATTAGATGTTCTGCAGGATAACACACTTATTACATACACATAAGTGATAACAATTACATTTTATTTTTATCTTTTTTTTTTAAAGCTCAGAGCCAAAATATAATCAATCTAAGAATGGTAGGCAAAAAAAAAAAAAAAAGATTTGGGGGTTTAATTTCATATGAAAATGTTTTGTCAGTATGAAACTTTTATTCATAACAAATAGAACAGAGAATGGGAAAAATATCCTGACATATAGAATAAGTAAAAAGCCAACATATACAGTACTTAGAATTATAACTTAAAAATTACTGTTCTTTTTATTCAGACACAGTTTCTCCAGCATTGGAGGTATCTACCTTACCATGTGTCCTGCTGGATCATTAAACTGTGAGCCCTCCACAAATTGTCTTGTGGCGGCATGGCATATCTGTTTCTCTGTCTGATATACCTGCTTGTTGACTTACTGTCTCCTCCTTCCCTGTTGCTGAGAGCGGGTCCCATTTTGTTGGTGTAAGATCTAAGAAGAATCAATGGCTTTTTAAAAGCAGTTCTCACTAAGCATGCCAGTTGGTGAACCCACTTGTCTAGTCAGAGAATAATTGCTTTAATGAACCCCATGGCCAAAGAATTAGAAGTAGCTTGTCACTAATAGTTTATATTGATTTGATGTATTTGCTTAAGAGGAATTGATTGGAGGCAAAATGTTGACAGGGTATTCCAGAAATCCTTGAATGTGTTTACTTGTATTGCAGATTTTATGGAACGAAAACTTTATTTTCAATAACTGCATCAAAGTACCCATTAAGAATCTGGTTCAGAATGAGCTTTGGCACGTTAACAAGGACATTCTTCTTATTGTCTGTGTCACAAAAAGGGACACAATGTGGCTCTAAACATCCTCCTCGATTCCAGATCCCTATTGAGCAAGAGATTGGGTCCTCATTGGGTCCCTTTGAGCTAACTGCTAAGCACACTGAAGCTTCACATTCCAAACTCCAAACATGTCACCAGCATTTAATCCCTTTTATTGAAGAGTATGTTCACGGTGTTTTCTGTTTATGTTGGTTATTTTTTACTCCTCTTAAAAAGCACAGTTTATTCTTTATGATGCGGTAGATGCAGTGAGCTGGAGAGATCATATCTCTTTCAGTGCAGGTTCTTGATCTCATCAATACAAGTTTATAGACAAACCCAGCAGGCAGCCCATAAAGTTTGTTTAGTAGAGGGAGCAAAGTCATCCGAAGAAGCCATACTGAGAATAACCCCTTCCCATCACTCTGCTGATGCCAAGGCGGTGGGGGAAGATGAGCTCACAGACGATGTCATGCTGGGAAATAGCAGAGTGTCCTCTCACCCAGGGATGCTGGGCAAGGCTAGGCTTAAGAGCTGATATAAGGCTGGAAAATTTTTACATCCAGTCCTTCACCCTGGGATGCTGTGGAAGCCTGGCATTGACTTTTATGGGCTCACAGATAATTAAACAACGGTTAGGTTAATGGGAATTATTTTCCTAGTCCCATCTTTTATGGCAACTCACACAAGCAGTTACAGAGCCAAGCCTTGGGTACATGCTTGTGATGACATCGGTTATGGCACATGCGGTGGGCATGCTTTCCCTCCTGTCAGTCTTACTGTTCCCCATCTGGGAAAGGGCAGGCTCCTACCTTTGAGAGTGGTTTTTAGAAAGTGTATGCTCTGGAGTTTCTCATTACAGCAGGGCATTGTTAATAGGGACAATAGTGGTTTTTACTGGGCAAAAGGGATGGGCATTTGAAGAGGGTTTGTGCCTCCATCCCTGTATTCCTGCCTAACATAGGTTTCTGGAGGGTACTATATTCCCATGTCTTCATACTCATTTGTATTCATGCAAACCTTCTTGCCTCAGGCACCTGCACACAGACTCTCATGAACTCATACTTAAAGCAATTTCTTGAATAGTCCTATGTCTCTCTATGCATTAACCCTGGAAGATTTCTGGGTGCCTTGAAACATTGAAATCTAAAAACTTTTTATAGCTATTTAAAATAACTCTCAGATTATGAGTAAAAATGAAAACAGCATTATTTTTCACAAAATTCCATTTTTTAATTCTTCCTACAATGACCGGGAATGTGGTTCAGTAGAATTTGCTTAGCACATACAAGACCCTTGGAGTCAACCCTCAACACAGAGAGACAGGGTGGTGAGCTGAGGAAAGAGGAGAGGGAGGCAGAGACAGCGGGCACTCATGATTTGTTTCAATTACTTAGTCACCACAACAGCTGTTACTGGTCTTAGAACTCTTAGCATAAATACAAGTAACATCCTTCAAACTTCATCCAAAAATGAGGCTGTATCAAGCTGGAAAGTTCTATGTGATGACTCATTGTGAGCTTTCACACCGTAATAGTCTCACTCTGTATTTGCAAATTGACCTGTGGATTTGCTCACTTCAGAACTCATGTGTTTTAATGAGGAACCCAATGTGTGAACTCATCAATGGTTTCCCTTCTGATTAGCGTTTGTCATCTTCTTTGTAAAGCCCATAATTGCAGCGTTCCTGGACTGATAATTTCACCTAGCATCTTTCCTCATCTTCAGTGTCATAGCCAGACATGTTGCCTGCAGCAGGACTGAGGCTTATGGGGACTGAGGCCTGGATGCCCTGCAGTTTTCATGAACTGAAACTGGTTGTGTTGAAGATAGATGAGAAAGGAGTGATGCTGGGCTGCGGAGCAGTCTATTAACAGACCAAGTGGTGAGGTAGTCCTATGCCCAAACTGGCTACAGCACTGAGGACCTTTGAGAAAATTCTTAAAAGGCCTCCCTTTGCCAGAGCCAGGACAGACCCCTGCCATCAGTTAAAGGCAATCAAAATTCAGCTACAAAATGAAACTTGGCATAGAAACCCTGTTTCAAACAGATGTAGGCAAGTTAAGGCACACTTGGTGGGAAGGCTGGGGCCCAGCCTCTCTTCGGATGACCTTAGGTGACACCAGCAGGCAGGATACAGTGTTGGTAGCTGCAGGTTAAGTTTTCTGTTCTTCGGTTTCCAGTAGCTATGCTGTTGAGCCCTCTCTCTGTCATCCACAAGAGGATGACATTACTGAACTCAACCAGTTATGTCTTACTCCTTTGATTTAACTCTTGGTACTGCTTGTAAGAAACAAACCCCTGCTTGTGGATTTTCAGCCTCCTCTCACTTAGATCACCCTTAGCAAATCTCAAACTCTTCCAAAATTAGAAACGTTTTCTTTCTATACCATCAATCTGTAACATTTTATTCTGAAAATAGGAACTTTGTAAGTACCAGGTAATTTTTCTAATGAATCGTGATAATATAGGAAATAATGTTAGTTTAAAAAAAATTATTTACCTTTACCTTAAAACTAGTTTACATTTGATCTATAACAACAGGGTTCTGCAGCTTTCTAATAAGTTTTGACTTTAGCGATGTTGGAATACACTTAAAAGAAAGAAGTATTAACTTGTTAGAGGCCTAAAAATTCAACGTCCTTGTTCATTGTGCAGATATGGAGCAGACGAACGGAGAATGGTTAATGTCTGCTGCTCACTGTCTTGTGTGTTTACCCATGAATGACTAATACTCCTGATTATTGTGTGAATAACAAGATGCCAAGTTTCTGATACTTGAATGTTTTAGGTCATCTTTTAAACTATTTTGCTCATTTTAAACAAATTTTGATACAAATTAATACTCCAGTTTCTTTCATCCTCTGCACATTCCTCAGTTGTGGGTCTCTGTGTTAATTCTCCCCCACTGTAAAGAGAACCCTGTCTGAGAAGGGTTGGATGAGGCTCTGATTTATGGTTAAAGCAAAATATCATTTGAAGTCTTTTTTTTTTTTTTTTTTTTTTTTTTTTTTTTTGCGATGTTCCTTTAGCAGAACAGTAGCAGGTTTTTCCCCTAGGGTTGTGACCTATGCAATGTTAGATTCTGGGCAGTTTTAGCAGGTTCAGGTTTGGCTTCCATCTCATTCGGGGTCTTTTCAAACCACCCTGATCAAGCCTCAGAGATCTATGCGGTAGAAGAGGTAAAAAGATTGTAAGAGACAAAGGAGTTAGAAGACGCCATGGAAATAGCATCTTCCAAACACAACTGGACCAATGCACCTTGGGACACACAGAGACAGCAACAGCGCACACAGACCTTCACAGATTCAAACCAGAAAAACCTAAGCACAGAAAAGGACATATCACCTCACCTCTAGCCAAGAAGTTTTCTCCAGTGGAAACTTGTTGGGAAAGGAAAAATGAGTTTCCTCCAATGGACATTCACTGAGTGTATCAACACATTCCAGGGAAGGCCTCATGCCCAGGAATAGTTGGCCAACACAAAACAAACATGACAAGCTTGTAGGGGTGTGCTTGTGTGCTATTTTTTTTTCCTTTTCTTTCTAATTTTACAGTTCCTATTCTCAAAGTTTTGGAGAATAAATCAAATTTCATTTTTCTGTTATTGAAATAAGTGTCTCAATAATACCAACTACTACAATGGAGTTTCAGTATATCAGTCCATTCTGAGATATGATAAATATTACTCCAACATATAAGCCAATTACAACTGTAAGAGACATTTTTATTTTTGGAAAAATTCTTGCCTCTGAGTGTTTTATCTTAAAGAAAGAACAAGTGGTTGGAGAGATGGTTCCGTGATTAAGGGCACTTGCTGCCCCTCCAGAGGTCCCAAGTTCAATTCCCAGCACCGAAGTCATGTGACTCACAAACACCTGTAACTCCGTACTCTCATGGATAGAATGCCCCATTCTGGACTCCTCCAACACTTGTACTCATGCATATATACAAAGAGAAACAAATGTGTAACTAACATTTAAAAAAAAACTAAAATAATTAGGAAAATTATTCTGTTTCGGTTTTAAAAGAGAATGGGTAAAAGTGTTCATGAGGTCAATGGGATCACTGTGCCTGCTGGATCAACACAGCTGTGGTTCTGTAAATGCCGTCATCTGACTACAAGATGTGGCACTGCCACCTTCTTCAGAAACATGAGATATACCTAACATGAAATATATGTTTTAAAGGGTCTCAGTTACTACCCGAACACACAACAATTTTGATTTTCTTACTTCATAGTATAGCTCATAGGTTCTGATTTCCCATGTATGCCAGGTAAATCAATTATATTATATCCATTTTTGTGCTTGCCTTCTGGGCAATTACTAATAAAGTTTGAGATCTATTTTGCCTTAAAAGTTTTAACTATGTTTAGCTTTGTTTTCATTCATAGGCCATCTAGGAGTACTTTAATTAAAATGTCTGACTTTCTTGCGTCTAGATTATATACTGTTTTCTCAATGTCATGTGCTAATTAGGAGACTGTAACTGCCCCTCCAACAGCGACACTCTGTCAAAGAGACCAGCCTCCTTTATGAACATCATTGGCTCCTTTTGCATAGTTGATTTTCCTCATGAAAATTAGTAAACTATACAATAAAGAACACACATCTCTCTGAAAGAATTCCTATGATTCTTTCAGATCATTCTTTATGATTCTTCCATAGATCTGATTAAGATCTATGATTTAGAGCTTAATTGGCTGAATTCTGCAACTATTTTATTTGAATTTGAGATCAGCAAAACTTAAACAATGTAAGAATTCGAAATACCACAATTTCTGTACCATTCCTCCATTGATGGACATCTGGGTTGTTTCCAGGTTCTGGCTATTACAAATAAAGCTGCTATAAACATGGTTGAGCAAGTATCCCTTTTGTGTACTTGAGCCAGCTTTGGGTATATACCTAGCAGTGGTATAGCTGGGTCTTGAGGAAGCACTATTCCTAATTGTCTTAGAAAGTGCCAGATAGCTTTCCAGAGTGGTTGTTCCAGTTTACATTCCCACCAGCAGAGGAGGAGGGTTCCCCTTTCTCCACAACCTCTCCAGCATGTGTTGTCACTTGAGTTTTTCATCTTGGCCATTCTGATGGGTATAAGGTGATATCTCAGGGTTGTTTTGATTTGCATTTACCTGATGGCTAATGAGGATGAGCATTTCTTTAAGTGTTTCTCTGCCATTCGATATTCCTCAGTCAAGAATTCTCTGTTTAGCTCTGTTCCCCATTTTTACACAATGGAATACTACTCAGCAATCAAAAAGAAGGAAATCATGAAATTTGTAGGCAAATGGTGGGATCTAGAAAACATCATTCTGAGTGAAATATCCCAGAAGGAGAAAGACAAACACGGTATATACTCACTTATATAGACCTATAAGATATGATAAACAGAATGAAATCTATACACCTAAAAAAAAGATAATCAAGAGAGCAGACATGGGGTAAGAGGATCAATCCTCATTTAGAAAGACAGATGGGACGTGCATTGAACATATGGCAGGAGTCTACTGAGCGCATCTGAAAGACTCTAACTAGCAGTGTTTTCAAAGCAAAGACTCATGACCAAACCTTTGGCAGAGTACAGGGAATCATAAGAAAGAAGGGGAGTTAGTCTGATGGGGAAAGGATAGGAGCTCCACAAGGACCAAATATATCTGGGCACAGGGTCTTTTCTGAGACTGACATTCAACAAGGACCATGTATGGATATAACCTAGAACCTCCGCTCAGATGTAGCCTGTGGTAGCTCAGTAACCAATTGGTTTCCCAAAGTGAGGGGGACAAGGACTATTTCTAACAGGAACTCAATGACTGGCTCTTTGGCCTCCCCACCCCCCAAGGGAGGAGCAGTCCTGTTAGGCCACAGAGGAGGGCTTTGCAGCCAGTCCTGAAGTACCTGATAAAACAGGATCAGATGAATGGGGAGGAGGTCCCCCCCTATCAGTGGACTTGGAAACGGGCATGGTGGAGATGAGGGAGGGAGAGAGGGACTGGGAGGAAATGAGGGAGCGGGACATGGCTGGGATACAGAGTTAATAAAATGTAACTGATAAGAAAAAAATAGAATAATGTTAACAGGATTCCAAGCTGAGATTCTCTTGAATTTTCTTTTAGTAGGTAATTTATCTTGCATAAAACTTTGAAGTCATAGAAATTTTTTTTAATCTCATCCTGGTTTTGTTATTCTCGACTTCTTTATATTGGATATATTTTTAAAATCTTTAATGAAGAGGAACAGGGATTGTCTCTGACATGAACACAGTGGCTGGCTCTTTGATCACCTCCTCCTGATGGAAGTACAGCTTTACCAGGCCACAGAGGAAGACAATGCAGCCAGTCCTGATGAGACCTGATAGGCTGGTGTCAGATGGAAGGGGAGGAGGACCTCCCCTATCAGTGGACTAGAGGAGGGCCATGGGAGGAGAAGAGGGAGGAAGAGCAGGATTGGGAGGGAATGAGGGAGGGGCTACAGCTGGGATACAAGGTGAATAAACTGTAATTAATATAAAAATAAAAATAATAATAAAAAAGTGACAAAAATTTTGAATGCACTCTCTCTCTCTCTCTCTCTCTCTCTCTCTCTCTCTATATATATATATATATATATATTTCATGTTTATATGAATGATCTGGTAATATTGCTACCTACATCCTGTATGAACACCATATCATTCATTCACTCATTTAACATATATTCATACTGACCTCTTGCCCATGACATATAAATGAGAATGCAACACCAGTTTAGCCAGTTAGGGTGTCTGATCACAGTTCTTGGGTATCTGAAGCTGGAAGAGGAGCTAGTAGAGGCTAAGGAAACCAGGGCATCCCCATGAAGACTAACTCAAAAGAAACACATATGAGAAAGAAGGGAGGGCCTCCTCTCTCTGTTCCAGAGGAAAATGGAATCTGATGGGAACCTGAAACTGTCAATCACATGAAAGCCTAAATTTTCTTTTGATTTCCAAGCCCATTTTAAATATTTCTTTCTGTCACTTTCAACATACATTGCTCTTATCAAGATATATATGTTTTTTCTAGCTCTTATCAAAAAAATCAGCGTTTATCAGGAATTATTTATAACTTTGCTTGTTAACTGTATCTTGGCACCCAATATATGAATTTATATTATATGTAAACATATGCACATAGATACAAACATATATGTACATAACTACCTAAGAACTTAAATTTATTGAATATAAATAAGCCTATTTTTACATGAGAAAACTAAATGAGTATTAGTAGTCTAAATGAATTTACATATATTTTAATAAATTCAAAGCTATTCATTGAGAAGGCATTCTGTTTGCAGCGTGATGTAAACAATCACCTATTTCTGTTTAAATTGGTGTTAACCAGCTAATACAATAAAATGTGTTTGAGCTGTGCTACTTACCTGTGAGCACATTTTAGTATTTCTATCTCTTTTGTTCAGCTAAGAGTATTGAGGTGAAAAGCTAAAACTAACCCCGCCTTCCCTGCACGAAGTCAGTGATACAGCCACCTTCAGTGTCTACACATTAGCACAGTTTCTCCGAGCTAAATTCTCGTTTGCTCTTTCACTTGTAATCAGCGCTGATCTTAAAATTCTGTCATTTGTTCCGTTGGGCAACAATTCTGTGAAATCATGCTGGGAATACATTGTGTAATTCTTAAAAGGAAAAAAAAAATTGCCGAAATAGACTTCTTTACAAAGATTATTACAGGTTTTATACATATCAGGAGAGCTTTGGAGATTTGTTAAAGAAACAACAACAACAACAACAAAAAAAATCCTAGAGTGAACCCCACACCAACTTCTTTCTGTTCCTCTCCCCTTCTCATAATTTATTCACATAGATTTTCCAGTAAAAAGAACGCAGCACATTTTGCAAGGGAAAGTTTATATGCTACAAAATGTAAGTGCTGTAATTGACTTTTAATTGTAGACCTGAAAGGTTAAACTTTAATACTAATCTCTATAGGATACCGTGAAATCATGGGGTTGACCCTGAAAAGAAGATGAGCCCTTCTCTGTGCTGTAAATTTAAATGTTCTGCATTAATTTAAATGGACTGAGGTGATGATTTATCTCTGTAGGATAGGTCCTAGCTTACCACTGCAGAACAAGTTTAATTCCTGTTCGGACATGGGTTCGTCCCTGCTGGATTTATGCTCCCTATTTCAAGTTCATTTGAGATTGACTCTATCGTTGTCGGCCCGTAAATGTTCTTATTATGTTTTGACATAACTCAGTGTCTCCATGTACAGACTGTGCATACCTTGTGTCATAAGCTGCGCTTCGCCACTTTTTCTAAAATGTAGCAAGGAATTTTGTTTATAAAAGATGCTGAAACAAAGAACAGACAATCAATAGATTGTTACTTGCCTCATCATAATAACATACAGCATATTTGCTCTATTTTGATGCCTTTTTTTTTTTTTTACCTTAAATGTGCTTATGGAAGAGGATTAAATAGGAAAAAAAAAACCTAATATGACCAATAGAATCAGGGAAGAAATTTTGTTTCATTGTACATATTTAGAACATCACCTTAAGAAAAAAGTAATTATTACTTCTGAGTTATCAAAAGTGTGTGAAGTGAGAAATACTTATCTTGAAAGTTGAACAGCATCATGTAAGAGAGAGCAAGATGGTAATACAGAAGGGCGTAGAAGGAAGGGCAAGTTGACAAAAGATGGAAAGGGAGGAGGGAAGAAATGATGACGGGAGCTGCGCAAGCCTGCCTGTCTCACAGTTGAAAGCCTCACAGTGCTCGAGTGTTGGCTTGCCCTACAAGTCATGTGCAAGGCATTTCATCTCTGAAATAAAATTACTTTTTTTTTTTCATTTAGATGCCATTTCAAATCATGATAACTAAGACATTTTGGGCCACCCTGAGTAAACTGTGTGATTATTTTTATGTAACTTTTCAGTCTTACTATGTAAATTTATTCTATTTTTAAACTGCTTTATCTATTGATATCATGTGCCACAAGTGAGGGTATTTCTATACCCCGAACTGGCATAAAACCAAGAAGACCCTCACCATTGCATTCCACTAGACTTCATATAGGATGAGACCTAGGCTGTGTGCAAAGCATAAAGTACCTGAATCTAATAAGGGCCTGACTGGGTCTTGCTTAGGTAATTGCTTCCCAGGATACAGCCAATAATACTGCACTGGATGTCCACAGCACACATGTCTTTAAATACATAAAGAACCTGTAGAACTATTGCAATGAACGATGTTTTCTTCCTGGAGGTGGAAATGGCTCTGTAATGAGTTCTCTTTACTCAGGAGCCTTAACTTTTTGTAATGTAGGTATCCACTTCTCTTTCCATTTAATTTTGAGTTGGTCATGTCTAGCATAATTTAAATTAGTTATTTAGTATCAGAGGATAATCTTTACTTTAGCCAATGTTGATTTACCTTAGAAAAGAAAAAAAAATTGTTTTGACATATAAAGACTTTTAAAGAAAATACAAACCAATTTTTTTTTGTGGGGGGGAAGAAAACATTTCAATTGCAGATTTTTTGCAAACAACTTAGTTTTGTTTTATTTACATGTTCTGTTCTTACTTTCCACGATTGCTCTTTGGCACCAATTTGATGACGGTTTTTGGGTTGTCAGTATGAACATCATAAAATCGGTTGTACACATGGAACATTGAATGACCCTTGACTTGAACAAAAGTGGTGCTTGAACCCTCTGTATTTGCAATTTTTCTGAAAGACGAAAAGGAGTATAGAAGGCCAGTCCTCTAAAGAACACTGTCTAAGCAGCATCTGAAATATTTCCAAATCAAAGAAGTGAGTAAGCCTAAGAACTAGTGAACCCAAGAAAACCCACCCAGGATATTAACTTCTGTTAACTAATGATAAATAGCTAAAGGAAAATGAAAAACAAAATAACAGAATGTATGAAAAAAGCCTGCTGCCGTCAGTCCTGAGAGAACTCATATCATCATAGGCATACCAAAGAAATAAGAAAGCTTCAAAATTTCTATTACATTATTTTTGGTTTGTTTGTCTTTGAGAGACACATGCATGCCAAGGCACAGGTATGGAAGTCAGAAGAGAATGGCACCATGGTTCCTCCTTCTCTCTTGTGAGTTCTAGGAACTGAACTCAGCTTCTCAGGCTTAGAAAGAAACACCTTTACCCTGGGAGCCATCTTGTCAGCTCCCTTATAAGAAAATGCTCACCTTGATCATCTAAACTTGTACTTTAAGAAATCAGAAAAAAAAAAAGTTTGAATAGTCTAACATATACAATGAACAGAAATGCAATAAAATATTTGAGGAGTCTTACCAATTAAAAAGTCTGCATTATGACTGATAAGGAAGAAGAAAAGGCACAAACAATGTTAGAAATGAAAAGGGCCACAGAAGCCACAGACGGTACCATGATATGAACGGGACAAGCAGAAGTGGAATAATAAAACCACATGTGTCTACATACAAGATGAACAGAAGGATGTAGCAAATTTGTAGCGCTGATGTTTTAGTATAAATATTTAGTAAATATCTCATTGAAAATATTTATCACAAGAATAATTTGTTATATCTATATTATATATCATGTGTGGAACTACATAAAATATAGTTCATGTATATTTACTCACTAACCATGACAAAAAGTGAACACATATAGAACAAATAAATCAGAACACGGCTCTTCTTATTCCCAATTCCAGGCTCAGCAAATGCGTCTCAATTTGGGAGCCACGCTTGCATCTAGACCCTAGAGGAGAATTTTAAGAAATGTCCCAGATTCCCAGGCTTTTCATCTTAACTGTAACTGGCAATGTGTTGTAAAGAATGCTTGAGGGGATTTGTGCATGACGATCAGCCAGGATGCTCGGTTGCTTCATAACGTTGTCTACCAGGACCCAGGCTTCTGATTGGATTTCCCTGTGCAAGTGACACTTAGGGAAGTATGGATGGGACTTGATGTTACTTCTGACAGTGCTCACCTTTGTCCACAAACATGTGATCCATTTTTCTCGCTCTGCCTTTGAACCTACAAAGCCTATTCCTGACTTTAAATGTACGTACTTGAGCAAGGGACATATGGCTTTCTAATCTGCTCTATCAGCCAATGGATCGATATTTAGTGATGGAGCAAAGGACTACGAGGTCTTCATTTACATTCCTCAGAAATGATATCTCTTTAGTTACGTGTCCTAGAACACACTGAATCTATTACTGGAGAATTAGGGATTTTTTTTTAAATATGTTTATTTAAGATAATTAACAAAAAGGAATACATTTGTAAATTTTGCTCTCCAAAGTACTCTAAAGTTAAAAAGTAGACATTGTGAGGACTTGACAAACCAAAAGTGTGCCTTCTTGCACACTTAATTACAACTTACAGATGAGTAGCTTTTGTTTGTAAGCCAGCTGACCCTTTTTCTCTGCAGACCTCTGAGGCTTGCAGGACTAGATAGAGGAGCCAATCTCTGTCTTCTCCAGTTTCTCATTAATGGTGTGCTTATTTTAGCTTGTGTGTGGCTTTCTGAGATGAGGCAAGATGTGTCTGAATTGCTTATAATTTGTTTGAAGCTCTCTATTTTCCTGCCTGTGTTTTTGCGCTTGGTTTGAAATCCTCACAACTACTTTTGGATGCTGGGGTTTTCCATGAACTTGAGCTCCTGAAGTAACTAAGTTCCTCTAAACGTCTGAATTCAGAATGTCTCCTGGCATCTTATGCTTCATTTCCTTTCCATCCTATTAATTTGTCACATATCCAGCATTATATGGTTCTGTGGGGCATTAGGCTACATTGCGAACTAGGCAGAGCATATCCTAAAGTATTTGTTCTCAACCTCTAGAAATTCATTGTATCTCAACATCTATAGCCAGGAGTGTTTTATTGTCAATATTGCAGGAGGTTTTGTGTTTAATGCATTTTCCTTGAAAAATAAAAAGCATATGTTTAAATCATGAAAGTAGAAACCAAGTTAGGTCAAATCTTACTCTTAAGTTGAGAGGTGTCCGTTGGCAGCCATGAATGAAGGTACCATGCCACAGTGATATCTCTGGTTATTGTTACAGACAGACACCATGTTCTTTTTGTCTGGTTGGTTTGGTTTGGGCTTTTTGAGACAGGGTTTCTCTGTGTAGCCTTGGTTGTCCTGGGACAACCTGGTCTATAGACCAAGCTAGGCCCAAACTCACAGAGATCTGCCTGCCTCTGCCTCCCTGAGTGCTGGGATTAAAGGCGTGCACCACCACCACCAGGCTGATACCATGTTCTTACTATCAGGATTATTATCTTCCTTTTGTTCTCACGTGAACATGAAAGACCAAATAGGCAATTCCTCAGCACCATCTTTTCACTTCTTTGTATGATTTGTTTACATTGTGATCACATTGTGATGGATTGCAGCCCTAGTCTCCATACAGAAATTGGCTCACTTCCCTGATGCCACACAGATATTCTTGACAAAGGGAAACACTTTGGTATTCACAGTGAACTTTCTGAAGAGAGCAGAGCAAGTTCTTATTGCAGAAGGACTACAGGTAGCTTAAGAGAGCAGAGGAAGGATGCTGGTTTGATTTTATTGTGTGAAGGAATCAGGACTAGGCTCAGGATTCTTATCCTAGTATGCAAAGTAGCTTGGTGATTTGAATGTTATTATCTCATAATTTTTTTCTTAAACCTACACATAGGACACAGAAAAAAAAAAGTCATTTGTCTTTTGGTTTATGACCTATTAAGGTCTACAGTGTTTTCCAGGTCTAAATGTTCTACAAGTGAGTTTCATTCTTCTCTGTGGCTGAATGATACTCCGTTCGTGTACGTGCCAATTCCAGTGGTTTACCAATGATCTCTGAAGGTGGGTCCACTCTCAGAGGTATCGATTGAACGACAATAAACACAGCAGTGGCAAAAACTACTTCGCGCACTCATTTCACTTCTGTTGCAGCACATAGCCAAAAGTAAGATAAAAGAGACGAAAACAGTTCCGCAGAAGGGGTGAACAACTGTGTCAAGAGTCACAGATGATTTAAGTGAGATGAAACAGTGACCTTGACATTGGACTTGAAACATGGGGATAATTGATCTTCATGAGTAGCCTTGACCAGAAACATGGTTCTTCTAAACATGACTTCATTGGGTCTTGCGAGCTGTTATTTGTGGTTAAACTTAAACCCCAGTGGGTTAGTCACTTGTTCAAGGTCACAGAGCCAGTAAATGATCAAGCATCCATCAAACTCAGATCTGCTGCTCTGAACGCCAGGGCTAAATTTAGCATATGCTAAATTCTCATCTACGAGTGACAGAATGTTTAACTATTTACATTTTTATCCCAAAATTTCTGGACGCTTTATGAATAATATTTGGCACAAAATAAAATAAACAATGAAAGAGCAAACCGAGGAAGGACTTATTAACTATTTTAATGTGTTTTCTGAGCTCTTCTCGGACAACTGCACTTCTGACATTTCTCTGGACAGTAAAGGAAAACATAGACATTTGTTTTGTTTTTATTTTTTTGTTATTATTACTTATCTTAATTTATTCACTTTGTAACCCTGCTGTAGCCCCCTCCCTCATCTCCTCCCAGTCCACCCTTTATCCACCTCTCTCTGCCATGTCCTTCTCCTAGTTCATTGATAGGGGAAGTCCTCCGCTACTATCTGACCCTAGCCTATCAGGTCTCATCAGGTCTGTCTGGATCCTCTTTTTCTGTGGCCTAGTTAGGTCACCTTGCCAGGGAACAGTGATGGAAGAGCCAGCCACTGACACAGTCAGCAGGAGAGAGCCCCTGCTGCGCTTTCTAGGAAACCCACATGGAAACTGAACTGCTTATAGACTACATCTGAGCAGGGGTTCTAGGGCCTCTCCATGCATGATCCTTGATTGATTCATTAGACTCTGCAGGACCCCCTGAGACTAGGTATTTTGGGCTCTGTTAGTCTTCTTGTGCAGCTCCTGTCCCCTCCAAGTCTTTCTATTTCCCTGTTTTTCCATAAGAATCCCTGCACTCTGCCCAGCGCTTGGCTATGAGTCGCAACATCTGCCTTGATACTCTGCTGGGTAGAAGCTTTCAGAAGTTCCCTGTGGGCGACTCCTATCCTATTCCCTATCTTCTACTTCTGATGTCTATTGCGTTTGTCCTTCTGAATGAGGATTTAGCATCTTCCCTAGGCTCCTCCTTGTTGTTTAGCTTCTTTAGGACTGTAGATTTTTGTATGCTTATCCTAGATTATATGTCTAATATCCACTTATAAGTGAGTATGTACCATGTGTGTCTTCCTGCTTCTGGGATACCTCACTCGGGATGATCTTTTCTAGTTCCCACCATTTGCCTGCAAATTTCATGGTTTCCTTGTTTTTCACTGCTGAGTAGTATTTCATTGTGTAAATGTACCACAATTTCTGTATCTGTTCCTCAGTTAAGGGACATTTGGGTTGTTTCCAGATTTTGGCTATTACAAATAAACCTGCAACTAACATGGTTGAGTAAATATCCTTGTTCTATGGTTTACCATCTTTCAGATATATGCCCAGGAGTGGTATGTCTGGATCTTGAGGAAGCACTATTCCTAATTTTCTGAGAAAGTGCCAGATTGATTTCTAAAATTTTTGTACAAGTTTACATTCCCACCAGCAACGGAGGAAGGTTCCCCTTTCTCCACATCCTCTTCAGCATGTGTTGTCACTTGAGTTTCTGATCTTAGCCATTCTGATGGATGTAAGGTGGAATCTCTGGATCCTTTTGATTTGCATTTCCTGGATGACTAAGACAAATGTTTTCTTTGTCTTCAGATTCGGGGAAGAAATTAGAAGTATGAACTGTGTACCCTGGCTCTTCAGACTTTAGAGAATCCCTCTGAAACAAAGAATTAGAAACAGACCTTAGCTGATCTACCTGTCTGGGGATGATTTTTAAGGAATTCTTTGTAATCGCCCAATGTGGAAATAACAAGCATAGTATTTAATAGGTGATGAGACACATACATCTTTTCATATTGTAAATATTTATATAAATTATCCATTATGCAAAAGAACTCGGCCCTCAGTGCCACAAGAAGCCATGCAGGAAACAAATACTTGACTGAACAAAGCTAGTTTTAGAAGGCTGTAGTGTGTGATTCCAGTGGAATGACCTTGCAACGTCAAGCCTATGAAGATGTTACTGAATGGTAAAGGAGGAGACAGAGGGTCTTGGGACTGAGTGGCTTCAGGGCTATCTGACCACTCAATAAGAGTGGGCTGTAGGTACACCTTTTAGATACTGCTGTAAGGCTCTCCCTATGTGTGCTACAGCCTTGGCATCATTTTGTTGTTTTTTCAGATACAGTATCAAATAATATATATTTGCTGCACAGTTGCATTTGCTCAGATAGCTCCATGTGAAATCTTTCTTTGATATTAAAGTGTTTTGCAACCATCTTTCCAAGACCTTTGGCAAGTGTGTAGATGAGGAACACAGTGAGGGGACTCTTGGTGAATACCCTGGTATCTATAACAAGACAAACAGTTTTGTTTTGTTCTCTCTGCAGCCTTCCTGGGATGGTAATTTATGTATGGATGTGTATCAGTATATATGAATGTTATTTTACACATCTGTGATGTTCCACCATATACAATCAATACAGTATCTGATGTATATTAAATGTTATAATACTTTTATTTGAGTCTCAATAATTACGAAGATTAATCCATTTAATGACATTAGTCCCTCAATATTCTTTACCTACTCAATGATTTTGAAAGAACTAAGTGTACCTCACTTGAAATACTGTTATTCCTATTTTTTAAAAAAATTCTGTTTTTCTTTTAAAATTTTCAAAGCCCAATACTACAATCCCACCAAATACAGAAAATTTTCACACTGTACGACAATCCTTTGATATTTATTATATTCTTTATGAAGTTCTAAAAGTCCTATTATCTGGCTTGTGATCTTAATTATAGATAACTCTTATTACAGCTGCATTTTAAACAATCCCACTCAAAGTTCTAGATGTAAGTTCATAAGCTTAATCCTTTCAAAAGCCCACAGAGGTACTTCTATTATGTCTACCTTGTAAATAGGGACATTGAGCCACAGGAGGTTAAAACATTTGCCCAGAATTACTCTGAAAAAAAAAAAGCCTCAAAACCTTGCCTCTTTTGAGCAACCATTTCACACATGAGTAACTCTGCCATATTTTACCAAGCTTAGTCAAGTCTGGCTCCATAGATTCCCATTCTCGTCCACAACTTCCCAGTCATCTCTTTTAAGGGCTTTGCCTTGGTGAATCATCTGACCTTGATCCTTCTTTCTCCACTTGACACTCTCCACTATGCTTTGCAGATGATCTTCTAATACCATAATGTGTTGACTTCCTATCTTGAGCAATGGGCTCCCCAATCTTCATTATTCCCACACACTCATGCCATGCCTGACCTGTTGCATCCCATCCAACCCATCACTCCACAATCCCCAATACCCAATCTACTTCATCATTCCCCACCCCCTGGTCATTCTCTAACCTCCTTAAAATAACCAAAGAGGCACTCCTATTTCATCTATCTTGTTGAAGACGGCATCAAGCCACAGGAGGTTAAAACATTCGTTCAGAATTCCTCTGCAAGAAAATGACAAAGTTGAGCTCTGATGCTTCCACACAGGTTACTCCCCAACCTTATCCTCACTGATGCCAGTGGTTCCCCCAAATCCTATATTTCCACTCATCCCAGGTGATCCTTGCATTGCTCATACACTCAATTTTGGTTAATAACACTTGTAGTGATGATTCTCAGTCATCATAAACTGAACCACAAACTCTTGAGAAAGTGAAAGAAATATGCACAAAAGGAAAAAAAAAATCAAGGCCAGTGGCACAGATGCTGAGTTAATAAACTTATGAATACAACCGGAGAGATGAACCGTTTCAGACCACCAAATACTCTCCTTGTATGTGCTTCCTGGTTTTTGAAAGCTACGTTTGTTGAATACCCGCTGTCAGTTGTTTATTTCATTTATCACACTAATTTCCCCTGTCTGTATCTTTTACTCTTTCATGTAATAAATTTCCTTTGTCCTGTCATTGAGAGGCTAAGAAGTTATACACTTTACAAACATGGCATAAATGTAACAACGTATCCATGTTTTTATAAAGGCTAATTTCTTTACTTAGGATTTCTAAAGGATTAAAGGGCCATTGAAAGACACACTCTTGCTTAGTTCTTCATGGTTCTCATTCTTCATTTCTGTGTGTCCAGTCAGAAGAATAGTGGCTTCAAGTCTTACGTCACCCTGCCATTTTCCTTGTGTCCCTACATCCAAATAACTTCTCTGTGTTTGGCTAGGAGCAGCACTCAAGGGGAATGCTGCTTGGGGCTTTCAGAAGCATTCTTTCTTATATCAGCCATTTTGCCAAGTCCTTTGAGACAGCCTGTTTCTTTAGGGCAAGAGATGGCCAATTGGGATTCTGTCTTCCTCCTTCTTTGGAAATTTTGTTATTATTACATAAATATATTACAGAAAGTTTTATATATTATAGAAAGTTTCCACTGTACTGGGTTTTCCTATTGCCCCTCAAATTTTCTTCAATTCATCCCTCCACTCGGGGGGTGCTAGCCCACCCACAAATTCTATACAAGATAGGATAAAGGAAGTCAAGAGTGTTGGGGATGCAGGACAGATCTACTCAAACTTTCTTTGAAAATGACATGGTGAAAAAGAGGGAACAAGTCAGGGGAGGGGCATGCATGTAGAGGGTGACAAAAGGGGGGGATTGGGACAGGAGGAGGGAGGGAACCACAGGGGGGATACAAAGTGAATAAATTATAATTAATAAAGAATTTTAAAAAATAAAAAGAAAATGACATGGTGATATTTAGTAGTTTGCACCCTAGTTTACATTTTAAAATGTTTAAAAGGTATAACAGGCAGAGATTGGAAAAAGCCTAGATGCCCATTAATAGATGAATGGATAATGAAAATGTGCTATGTTTACAGAATAGAGTATTATTTGGCTATTAAATAAATAATAAAATTCATTCATTAATAAATTGAACTATATTTAAAAATCATCCTGAATGAGGTAAGCCAGATTCAAAAAGAATAAATATTGTGTCTGTTTTCTTATATGTGGATGTTAAAATTTAAGCCTTCCACAGGCATGCCACCATTAAGTATATCCAGAGTTTAGGTATAAAGTAAGGAACTCAGAGGGAAGGGAGGATCTCACAAGGAAAAGGAATTAAAATTTATATCTAGAGAGAAACAGTGGGGTAGAGAGAGTTAGGGTGATTAAATGGAGAGGGTAGAGAAGAGATGGGTAAAGGAGAGATGTGGGAAAAGACAGCTAACATGAAGGACCATTTGTGAGGTCATACAAAAACCTGCTACAGTAACAGATTTTATATATATATATATATATATGTGTGTGTGTGTGTGTGTGTGTGTGTGTATGTATATAATTGTATTATACATATAAAAGAAATATAAATGGAATCACCAAATAATGAGAGAGACAAATCCCCAACTAGCTATCTCTCGGCAAATGAGACCTCCAATCCCAGCAATGGTCAGTTACAATTTCATTGTTGGCCAAACAGGCCCGTGGAAACCCCAGAACAGCTCAGGCCATGCATTGCTCCCTATAAACTTACGGTAAAGCCCCATTGCTGAAGACAGCACTCATACATCTCCTTGAGCACAGTGAAGTCACACTGTTGTCCACCTGGAGCCTGCACGCACACTGGTTAGTGTTCATGACACTAGAAAATACTCCCCAGCCTCTGCAAACTACCAGAGGAGATGCACATTGATTCTGTAGTCATTGAGTCATATTTGGTCCAGGAGCAGTATGTGTATGGGGGGGGGGCATTGAAACTGTAAGTCATCAAGAAACTACAACAGGAAGTCAGAAAGGGTAGAGGTAGACACAACAATTTCAGTACAAGGAGCAGGTTCCGAGTTATGATCGATTAACTTGAGTCACCCAATTTGATGGTTAATTTTTGCTGTCAACTTGATAAAACCTAGCATCTCTCGGGAAAAGAGTACTCAGTAGAAACGATCTTGGTCATATTGGCCTGCAAGAGTGTCTTTCAGGGATTATCTTGATTTTTATTAATGAAGGAAGATGTATCCCAGCATGGACAGCTTCGTGCCAAAAAAGCTAGATGCAAGCAGAGAGACAAGCAAGCAAGAGCAAGATTCTATAGATTTGCGCTCTGTCTCTCTCTCTCTCTATCTCTATCTATCTATCTATCTCTCCCTCTCCCTCTTCCTCTCCTTTTCCCTCTCCCTCTCTCCCTCCCCTTGACTGAGGATGTGCTTCATGTTCCTTACCCTGACTTGTCCACAATAACTCAGACCTGGAATCGTAAGCCTGTTAATTCCTTTATTCTCTAACTTGCTTTTTGTCAAGAGTATTTGTCATAGTGACAAAAGTAAAACTAGAATGCTGTCCAGTCATTGCCCAGTAATGCTTCTCTTGGATAGAAGGGGAAGACCGTCACAGTGGTACTGTCACATGCTAGCTTGGTTTGAGTCAGCTCACTCATTTGACTAGCATGATCCTGCAGAGAACCACATGAACGGTGAGAGACTCACTAGCAAAACAGAGAGAAAGTAGATAAGTGTATTAGATAAAGCTACAGTCAGAGTGACGTTTGGCTAACTATGGTCACATCTTTTTCCTTTGTGATGCCCCGAGAAGAGAAGAACTGGGGAGAGTTGATTGTAGGAAATCTGTACACAGTATCATCAAGCAATTAAACACTTTTGCTTTCTTGGTTACAGGAATATGTATCAGTGTTGTATTATTGCAATTGGAGGAAAAGGACATGGATGAGAACCTCTCTTACAAGTGGGTTTTCTGTGTTCTATACATTTCTTAATGGGGAAATCCTGTTTTCCACTGAGCTTTGCTTTTATAAGTACTGTGAACCAACACTGTTGTCTGAACATAGTATATTTGTTCTTGGCTTATCTACTTAATCTAAATTATCCATTTAATCTCATTTAGTCTATGGTATTTCTTCACTCTTAAGGTGTTCTGTCATCACCAAGGTTTTATATTCTAGAAAATCATCAATCCAAGATTTCACCTTCTATTTTGTAACTGAAAATGACCTGACCCCCACTTTACCTTTGAGACAATCACCTAGGAAAAAATATTTTAAAGTCCTGGCATCCCTGCTTACATAGAATAGATTCTAACTTCCCCTGGAGGAACTATGTCAGGCTGCAGAGACTGGTTCAAGCTTGTGTCTATGTGACAGCCATCCACCGGTCAAGATGTCTATAGAATGCTAACAAAGCACTGTTTCTAATTTTAGCAACCAAACACAGGGTGGCTTCACTTTTATATTTGAAATTAAACATAACTTACAGGTTGTAGCCATGTTTGTTTGTGCAGATAGATGCAATACATAAAATAAGCAAGAAGACAAACAAATCTTTATGTACCTTTTGGGATGTATCTGGGAGCAGATTGGCTTTGAATGCCTGGGCATCTCTAATTATATGTGTGTATTTACCTCTTCTTCCAAAATTTTAGTGTCTATTTTTAGGTCATCAGATTTGGTGGGCTGCCATTATTCTTTGTTTGTTTGTGTGTTTGTTCTGACAAAACTTCTAAAATCTTACTTATTCATGAATATTTTAACACATTGCATCTTTTCTTTCTTTTAAAAAATACTTTGAAAATTTTGTGGATGTTTACAATGCCATAGGATTATATATTCTGTCTTTCTGTTGCCGAGTCCCTCTGTCTCCAGTACAACCCTCCCTTCCTAACTCTACATTTTCCTTTTAAAAACATAAGATGATTAAGAACTGAGTCAAATTAATGTTGTTCAAATGTGCAGGGTATGAGGGACATTCACTGCAGTATGGAAGACCCCGTTGTCCCCACATCCTTAAAGAAAAAGGATTTTCCCTTCTCCAGCTGGTACTGCAACCCCGAAATAAGGGATTAGACATAGAGCTACACGGCCCTTTCCAGAACTGCATCTGGCTTGAACTCCCACAGTTCTTGTAATGATTACCACACCTAGTATGAGGTCATGAATGCAAAAATCTGTGCCTTGTCCAGAACTCACTACAGCGTCAGTATTAAAGTCTATATCTAAAGTGTCTTCCAAATCCAATATAACTGAGACTCAAGGCCTCACTCATCCTTCTAGCTACGAAACCTTGAAAACACAGTCTGGGCTGAAAACAGCAGTTGCACGAACCAAGGGTAGGTAGCCCACTCTATGCAAGATATAAAAATAAGAAAGGGGTAATAGATCCCTGCAGGTCCAGAGTTCCAAAGACAGATGGAGAGCCATGATTCATTCTTTTCTGTCTTCTACATCACAGAGACAGAGGTGGAGTCCTCAGATCTTCCAGGCACCCTCTCTCATGGCTTAGCTTGTCCCAAAACTCGCATGAGTTGGAGTTTCATCCCCTTGACTGTTAATGAAGGCTAAGCTCTCTAAGTCTGGTGTCTGTAGGTAGTCTTTCCTTCACTAAGCATTTTTCTGTTGTGTACTCCAGTGGTGGCTTCTTCCCTTAGGTTTTAATTTTCATTGCCCCTCCCCTGCCTTTGTCTCTAGTTCCCTGTTTTTGGAGTCCTGAGGCTTTCTGAGGCAGCCTCTGAAATTGAAACACAGAAGCCATAACTCTGCAGTTCTAATACTTCGTGAGTTTGTACATGAATACTCAGTGTACCATTCCAAAGAGGATTTATCCTACACCTGGCTGGCTTAAAGAACAGCAGAGCCCAGGGGCATTGCAGTATGGTTTAGCTTTGGGCAATGGATCAGGGACAAGAGAGTCTTATCTGTTTTGTGATATTATATTTGATACAAATATTTCCTCTTTCCAAACTCCAACTTCTTTTTAAAACAGCAATTGATCCTCTTTGACATCTTTCATATATCTAGGTCTATACTTTCCCTATCACCTTTCAGAATCTTTCCTCTTTCACACACTGTTGTGGAGAACTGGCCTATCTGTTCTCTATGCCCAGGATCCCTCCACATTCCTGCATTTGGTCCCAAGACATGTTTCACCTCTAGCTTTCTCATGTAGTCGGAGGCCCAGATTCATACACACAGCTGCCTAGGATTGTACTCCACAGAATTGCTCAATAGCTGTGTTTGAACCCAAGTCAGAACAAATTCTTTATTTTCTCTTTTCCAACTCAGTCTTACGTCTCTTCTCTTCTGTTACAAAAATCATTTTTCTTTGAAAATGTAGGTAACAGGTAGTTTATTGTGTCCTTAATTCATATTTAATGCATCAACTGTTTCTGCAAAACTGACCTCCTTGTATAGGTAGAAATCTCTTTTGCTGTTTTCCCTATATTTCCAGGTCAAGAAAAGTTACCATCTTTTATCTGAACCCTGGTATTTTCACCTGGAGTGACCTGGCTTATATCCCTGGTTCTCTGCTTTTGAGTGTGTTTTTGTGCCCTGTGATCATCTAGAGAACAGAAAACATTTTTGTTGTCTTTGTTGTTGTTGAATTTAAGCCAAACCATTATGCTTTTATGTTCACAAGGCCTTCTCCAACATTTTTCCAATGATCTATAATTTACGTTAGAGTACAGAGCCAGCTATTTACCACCTGTTTCTTCCCTCTCTCTCGAGCTTCTGACTACCAGTCTAGCTAGCATTATTTTTTTTAATTTATTTTTGTGCCCCCTTATGTCCCTGCTCTCTCTCTCCTCTCTCTCTCTCTCTCTCTCTCTCTCTCTCTATATATATATATATATATATATATATATATATATATATATATATATATAGCATGCACACACAGTCAGATAGTCATGCAGAGTTATATATATATATGATTGCATGTGCATGCTCTCTCTATATATATATGTATGTATATATTATATATATACAGAGAGAGAGAGAGAGAGAGAGAGAGAGAGAGAGAGAGAGAGAGACCCAGGCTACTAGGGAATACAATATTAGTTTGATTCATGTGTTGGTCAAGTAGGATTTGCAAACAATGCATATACAACCATTGCTGGCGCTGAAATCAGAGAAAGGAGTTCATATGGAGAATGAGAAGGCCAGCAGGAGTCTGGAAAAAATCACCTGAAGTATTGATTTTGAGAACTTTATGGACTCCTTTTGTTTCAGTGATCAGAACAAACTTCCTTCTGTCGTCCTATAAACTTAATTTTCAGAATTTGTACTATAATGAAGAGGAATAGTTGTTTGGAATTAACCACTTGTGTATTCATCTTGGGAAAAATGTAGGAAAAATATAAATGGGATGAAGGGAGATGTGATGCTGTCTCATGAGGAGAAGATGGAGAGGTGGGAGAGTGCGGGGAGATGAATATAGTGACAGCGCTTTTCAATAAAAATACCTCGCTGAAGCCTATCACGTTCTGCAGTGATGATGTGACAATAAAATCAATTTAAAAATACAAAACTCTGAGCTATGGCTCTGTAGTATCATGTGTTTCCTTAGCAGAATGCATCTGCTAGGTCTGACCTACCAGCTACTCTATAGAAGTTAGCCAGGTGCCATAGAAGTCATCACTGTTAAAGCATGCACACGCAATCAGATGGTCATGCAGAGTTCATGTCCTATCATAGGCTCCCTCCCATAGGCTTTTCATTCTCACTAGGTTTCCTAAAATTGAATAAACAGCTTAAATCTGAGAATGACTAGTTCAAGGTGCTTTTGAACAGGTTTTATGGTGAAATCCCCCTGGAGTGAGATTTAAGACTCCGAATTTTGATTCTCATGTTTATGGATTTCAATGCAGATGTCAATGGGATTTTTCTGAGTCCCCACGTTGATTTGTTAATATAATAGTTTTATCAATTCTTTGAAAATATCTTACAATGTATTTTAAACGTATTCATTCCTTTCCTCCTCTGTGAGCCTGCTTATCTATATTCTCCCCCCCTTTGACTTTGTGTCCTATTACTTTTTATTCGGACCCCACTGAATCTCATTTGTGATGTCCATAATTCTGGTTTTGGAGCCATCCCCTGGACTGTGGTCTACTCACCAGGTGCTACGCATTTAAAGAAAACCAACCTTCTCTTTCCCAGAAGCCATTAAATGTCAATAGCTCCTCACTTATGTGTGAGTACTCGTGATCCCCTTATCCCGTACTGACTGAATTAATCTTGTGGCAAGTCCACGAGACCCACAGTGGGGGTTATGAGTTTTTGAGGGCAACAATCTTGTCATATCCAGAAGACTTTGTTACAGTCTATTCCTCCTCAATTCCAGGCTCTTACAATATGCCTTCTGCCTCTGTCATGATGTTCCCAATCTCAGACAGGCAGAGAGTCATTTAGATGTCTCATCTGTGACCGAACGCTCCTACGTCACTAAATTCTCTTCATTTTGGCCAGGTGTGAACCAGCATCCACTGCTCAAATAAATTTTTCTGATGAGGTCAGAGAGATACACTGATCTATTGGGGTATAAATATGAACTTATAAGGCTTGAAACTATTTTTTATTTAACTGAAAAATAGTAGCAGTGTCACACGTGGGGCCTGTGACCCTCCCCCCCAACTGTGGGTTCCTAGCTAGACCTGCAGTATCGGGCACATGTATCCTCCTGGGGTGTGACCCTTAGCTCCAAGCAGAAAGTGGTCACTTGCCTTGATAATGTTCAGGTCATTATTTTACCAGGGGGCGTGTCTCATCAGGCCAGTCATTAACGCCAGTGCATCATCCTCGTGAGGAAAGATACTGAACAATAAGGTTCTGTTTACAACTTTTTTTTTTTTTTTTTCACAAATGGACCCCAGGAAGCATACATTTACATAATTGAATGAACTGTCTCTGGATGGTTGTTTGAGCTTTTTAGATCTTAGATGGTGATCAACTGCACTTTCTTGCTCTGGGTGCAGCAGAATAGTCATCCTACCAAATAAGAGAGAGAGAAACCGAGTGACCTCTGCAGGATGCTCTTTTCCGGCTCCAACCTCAATGTTATTTGACTTTTCTTGGAGCAACATCTCCTCTCCTGTACTTTTCTCTGTTCAGCTTTGTTGCCTAACAGAGCCTCTACAAATTAGCTTCTTTATCTCTCTAGAAACCCTTCTGCTGTTAGGTCCTGATGTTCCAGACTAATTCTTGAGACCGAATAACCGTGAAGGCTGCTTGCTTCCCTGAGGAAATCAAGGTTCAAGTGGGGACACTGCCAGGATGGAGCTAAACAGACTGTTAGATCCCCCAGGAAATGAGTGGACTGCGTTTCCACTGAAGGTTTGGAAACTTACCCCTAGGGTACAGTATCTGGTCTGACTGCAAAGGACCCTTTTTGTTCTTAACTCTATGGGTTTTAATATTGGTTATTTTTGTTGAAAAGCGGGGGATCCTTGCCTGTTTAAAAGGACTTCTGATGTCGCTAAGGTTTGTATGACTCAGCTCTGAGTCTGTGCAACACAGCGAAAGCTGAGGACTGCAGATTCACCGCAGAAACAATTTGGAATTCTATAGCAAAGCAAAGAAAGTTTACATTTCCTGTGTGGGCAAAGATGTGTGTCCCCAGTCATTAAGTTCATTACTAGCAAGAGAGAGACATAACACATTTTCCCAATGTCAGTTGTAGGTGACGTAAAAAACTTTAAAGAGCAAATAAATGAGAAATGAGCATATCTGGTTATCATAAAGAATTAACCCCCAAATCGAGAAACATGGATACGTCAAGCTAAGCTTTGTGGAAGGGTAGATCACCATGGAGCTAGAAAATGGAATGAGAAAATGAAGTTAAAATGCAGGTCCCTAAATATATCCTCTGTCTTCACAGATAAGAATCCCCTTTCAGCCAGACACACGAGAAAAAGTCATGCCCTAACAAAATTTCAGAAATTTCTCGTCTTAAAATTTACTTTATTTTATACGTATGCCCGTGGGCCTGAGTAAACATGTGTGGGAGCCTGTGGAGTACAAATGAGGACATTGGGTCTACCTGAAGCTGCTTGTCAGGTTGTGGTGAGTCATCCATGTCCTCTGAAAGGCTAGCAAGTGCTCTCAACCGCCGACTCATCTCTCGTCCCTGGATGCTCCATTTTCAGTCACTTACAAAGAAGGGAATCGGGAGACTGACTGCCTTAGAGGGGTCTTCCCACTCCGCATTACAGGGCCAAGGTGGCAGAGTTTTAAGCAGATAAAGGGATAGCTTGACAGCATGTTAGACAACTGAAACACAGTATGGCAACGCCGAAGGGCGATGAAACCTTTAGGAGGCAAGGAGCGCAGGACAGATGAGGTCAGCAAGGGATGGAACCTCCTGGGAGGGAAGAGGGCACTGGGAGACAGAACCAAGTGGGAGGGAGAGGTTGTGGGAGGGTGACATAGTGGGAGGGAAGAGGGCACTGGGAAGTGGATCCAAGTGGAAAGCATGAAGTCATTGGGAGGTGGAACCTGGTGGAAGTGTGAGGTCATGGGAAGTACTAAGTATGGGAGCGATGCTGAAAATAGCCATGGAGCCTTCACCTACTTTTCAGGAGACTAAACTGCTCTAAATCTGGGGATGATGCTGCAGTTATTCTCTTTATTTATTTATTTATTTATTTATTTATTTATTTTTTGTCTTAGAATCTCTTCTTAGACACATTCTGGTGGTGTCTTCCCAGGAGGTTTTTAACAAGGCCAACATTATGCCAAACACCATGCCTTTAAAACTGCAGAATTGAGAACTAATATCTTCCCTTTTTTTTTTTTTCTTTTATAAAGTACTCTACCTCAGTAATTTTGTTATAGTAATGAAAAACAAGGGATTACTCCTATTCCATGATTCTGTTGAGACATCTATTAAGAACTGGCTGGGTACAATGATGTATGACTGTAATACCAGCATCCAGGGAGGCAGAGACATGTGGATCTATGTGACTCTGAGGTCAACCTCATCTACAAAGTGAGTCTAGGACATCCAAGGCTACACAGAGAATCCCTGTCTCTAAAAACAGGAAAAAAAAAAAAGGACATTCATTTTACATGATTTTCCCAAGCAGTAGAATTGTTACACCATTTCTTTTTTTTTTTCTCATTCAGTTTTCTTATTTATTTATTATTATTTATTACAATTTATTCACTTTGTATCCC
Source organism: Rhombomys opimus (assembly GCA_010120015.1). Lineage (NCBI taxonomy): Eukaryota > Metazoa > Chordata > Mammalia > Rodentia > Muridae > Rhombomys > Rhombomys opimus. The sequence continues at coordinate 2,237,684 of REGO01000246.1, read as the reverse complement.
AGTTGTGGCCTCCTTTCTTGTCTCCTCCCTCCCTATACTGCAGACTAACCCTTTCCCCTAGTCCAATGACAGGGGAGGTCCTCCTCCCTTTCCATCTGACCCTAGCTTGTCAGGTTTCATCAGGATTGGTTGCATTGTCTTCCTCTGTGACCTGGTAAGGCTGCTCCCCCCAGGGAGAGGTAATCAGAGAACCAGCCACTGAGTTCATGCCAGAGATAGCCCCTGTTCCCCTTACTAGGGAACCCACTTGGCGACTGAGTCTATGACCTACATCTGAGCAGAAATTTTAGGTTATCTTCATGATGGTCCTTGGTTGGGAGTATCAGTTTCTGCAGGGACCCCAGGCCCCAGGGTTTTTTATTTTGTTTGTTTGTTTGTTTGTTTTTGTTTTGTTTTGTTTTTTGGCTCTGCTGGTCTCCTTTTGGAGCTCCTGTTTCCTACAGGTCTTTCTATCTCCTCCTTTCCTAAAATTCCATGCCCTCTTCCCAATGTTTGACTATGAGTCTCAGCCTCTGCTTTGAAACTTAGATCAGTAGAGTCTTTCAGAGGCCCTCTGTGGAAGGCTCCTGTCCTGTTCCCTGTCTTCTGCTTCCAATGTCTATTGAATTTGCTCTTCTGAATGAGGATTGAGCATCTTCCCTGAGGTCTTCCTTGTTGTTTAGGTTCTTTAGGACTACAGATTTTAGTATGTTTATCCTATATTATATGGCTAATATCCACTTATGATTGACTATATAGCATGTGTGTCTGTCTGCTTATGGCAACAGCATTTCCTTTGCCTCCTCAAAATCTTTTTTTTTCTTTAACAAAATCATTGTCATTAGCAGCTTGGATTTTACCTCCTCTGGTGCATGTATTTCCAAATTTGTTATAAATTTGACATTTGGTTATGACACCAAGGTTTAAAAGCATAGAAATAAATTTTAGAGATGAGAGATGAAGAAATTTTTTTTTCTGAACATTATATTTAAGTACATAATAGTTGGGACCGCTGTATTTAGGGCAGCTGGGTCAGAAGCAAGATTTGACACTGCCACTCGGCAACATGATGACAAAGAAGAATGGGAACGAAACACAATGGGCCCTGTCCCTCTAACAGAAACAGCTGTGGGAGAGAGGTAAGCCTAGGCATGCTCTCCTCACACAGCAGCACCTACTGCCTGTGCAGGGCCTGGCCAGTGGTTAGTTGTCTGGAGAGAAGTGTGATAGTGAGCTGGTTTGGTCAGCCTCAGAGCCTGGCACACTTTGGAAGAGTCAGCCCAGTGACAATGATAAACAGGGCTGAGCAGAGTCCCCCGGAGTCCCAGTCCTAGACAAGCCCGCATGTAGAATGAATAAATCCCCGAACGCTAGAAGTTAAATTCTCGTAGGAAAGTGGGCCGTAAGACTGGGTAGTGCTGGCAGGAAGTGGAAGACTCTGCACAGAAATCCCTCTCAGCAGAAGGGACACGCTGACTCGATTTATTTCAGTTACTGAGACGAGTAGCCCTAATTCCCACCTGTAGAGACTGATAAACAAAAAAATAAAAAATAAATAAAAAAAAAACAATCAGTGGAAGGGGAGAAGAAATTATATCACACCTTCTAGGGAGAAATACTGATTTAGCTTATAATACTTTTGATTTTGTTTCATTTCTCATTTCTAGTGTTTTTCTGTTTTGCTATCTACACTTTAATATATCACTTAGATATTTTGCTTCAGTTTGCAGTTCATCTTATTAGGTTGTTATAACTGTTCTTCTCTGCAGCTACTCTAATGATGGCTCCCTTCTTTCTAGTCCCTGATTCATACGATTTTCCTCCCATTCACAGTTACTCTGCCCCCTGTCACATTCTTTGTAAAACCCACTACTTAGTTATTAATACCCTCAGTGCAGAAACACAGTAAGCTTCACTGTTCCCAATCAGTCCCCTGTCACTACTGTCAGTGAACTCTACTCAGGGCACCCATGTTACACACCGTGTCTTTCACTGGCTGCCGGCAACTAACTATTTCAGTTGTCACAGTTGACTTTCTTCCTAAACAATAGTAAAAAGCATACATTAATGTAAAGAGAAACCACAAAAAAACAAGCAAACTAATGTAGGGAAAGGGAATATACCTATTCCAAAAGAAGTGCAGAACACAGCAGAGAAACAACCACTCACACCTAAAAAAGAAACAAAAAGTGATTGGGGTCAGTGTGGCACAGCCACAAACTCATTACTCCTTGAAATAACAAAACAAAGGTAGTATAGGTAAAATGCCAGAAAGAAATTCAGATTCCCTATATTTTAAAAGGATCAATGACCACCTAGAAGACTTAAGTAGACGAATCAAATAAGAAAATCTATGAAGGACTAGGAGAAGATAGCAAAGTAGATAAATAGCCACTAATTTGAAAGACAAAATAAAAAGCACAGAGGAGAACTTAAACAAAGCAATTGAGACTCTAAAAAAAAAAAAGAAAGAGAAATTTTGGAAATGAAAGAGTCAAACGATTGTATAAAACACAAGAACCAAAAAGAAGAATGAATTTCAGGATAGAGAGGACAGACTCGAGACAATCATATAACCACTTACAAAGAAAGAAAGTAAAATACTTTGACCAAAACTCCATGATCTCTGGGATACAGTCAAGTGGGAACAGAGGAAAAGCCTAAAAGCATACACAATCTATTTAATAAAACTATATTGTCACATTTCCCAATCTTAGATACCAAGCATAAAGAACATTTAAAACCCCTAAGAGAAATAAATGGCCAGGAAAAAAAAAAAAAAACCTATCCAGAACATTATCAGAGTATAAGGGGAAATGCAAACTCATCTACAAAAGCAGACACATCATTTTAACACCACATTTAAGTAAACAGCAATGTAACAAAACCAAATATGTTGTTTTAAATAAAAGCTTTCTACAGAATTAACAGAGGACCATGGACATCAGGCAAAACTAATGTCATTGGTGGCTACTGACTCTTCACTGTTGAATGGATTTAAAAGTTTTTATAGAAAGGAAAAATCCCATGCCATTCATGAACACAAAAGAAAAAATAAATTTCATGAGAGAAACAGATGAATAAGGAGGGCTAGGAATTAATCCATTAATTTCAAAATAATAAGAAAGGCAGAAATGGGCTAGCAATGATCCAGAAACCAAAACAGCAGCTAACAGAACCACGGGGAATAGAAAATTGGTGTTAATAATAACCTTTAATGCAAATAACTGCAACTCAACCTTTAAAAGACACAGCCAAGTTGACTGAATTACAAAATAAGATCAGTTTTTCTATTTTCTACAGAAAATATTCAATAGTCAAAGACACCCACAAATTGCTTCTGCCATTGAAAATCAGCCTATCAAACAAATAAGCCCCAAATAAATGGTATAGTTTTTCTGATAGTTGTCAAAACATACTACAATCCAAATAATCTTGTTAAGAGGTTTTTGTTTTGTTTTGTTTTGTTTTGTTTTTAGGATACTATACGTTAACAAAGGGGACAATTCATCAGATTAAATAACAGTTACAGATATTGGTCACCAAATGCGAATGTCATAATTTCACAAACGTGAAAGGAGGAATGAAAGGTCTGAATGAAGTAGTAGCGGGTACCTCCAAAACACACCTATCAATTTAGATAACTTCCTAAAGTTAAAACTGACCCAGGCATGGTAGTGTGTGCCGTTAATGTCAGCACCCAGGGGCAGAGGCAGGTGGATCTCTGGGAGTCTGCGGCCAGAATGGTCTACAAAGCAAGAACAGGGTAGCCAGGGCTGTTACACCGAGAAACTCTGTCTCCAAAAAAATTACATGAAATTAAAAATCAAATGAAGATAATATGGAAACAGTAGCATAGACCAATAGAATATAATTGATATCAGTGAACTCTTTCTATATGCTATGAAATGCTTATGCTTAAAAACAACTTATAGGACATTTCTGCAGTATTGGCAACAATATCAACCAAATGAAAGAATTAACAGACCAAAAAATAGCTAGAATTTTTTCTTATATATTATCTGATAAAAGTACAAAACATATACATAAAGAACTACAGAAAAATCAATAAACTACACAGCTACTTGGATACTGAGCAATATACATTTGAATGAACAGAGGTCATTAAAGAAATCAACAAGGAAGTTAAATTTTTTTTAGAATCAATTAAAAAAAAATCATTAGCACAACTTACCAGAACCTCATGAATTTACCATTTCTTAGAGGAAACTTTATGACTATAAGTGTTTATTTTCTTTTAAATTGTGAGGCTTGACCAGAAGTAGTAAAGATAAAATGAGGAAGTCTGAAGGAACTACCGGAAAGAACTTTTAACTTCCTCTCCACCTCAGAGAAGAATCACGTGGAACTGAACACAAAGCTTCCGTAGACCACCAAGGCCCTGACTTGCCCTCCCTTGTGGGCACCAGTAGAAACTGGAAGAGCCAGGAGATGCTAGGACTTCGCCTTTCAGTTCCAGGGCAGCTGTGAGAGAAATATACCCCATCAACTAGTGCTATTCTCAACCTTCATCAAAGAAGCTTCTGCTGAGACCCATAACTGTGCAAAATACTGAGATACATAGCTGTTGGGCACTCATCCCTGGAAGGCTTTAGGGAGTATCACAGAGTAGGATGTGAAAAGGTAGAGGACAGGAAGGAGTTCTGTGAGACTGTCTTTTGGACATAGCATGGCCATTGTGTTCATGAACTAATAATAGCAATGGTCAATTGTATAAGATCTAGCATGTCAACACTGCAGCATTGATGGTGAAAGGGTACATGAGGCCCCACCCCTAGCTGAGGAGCTATTTGCAGTAAATAGTTAAGAAGGGCAGGAAGAGTCATTTTTCTTCAAAGGATGTAGCCACTGGTAGGCTTTCCATGATGTAGTTAATAACCTCATGCCTGTGAAATGCAAACTATTCTAACTAAACTCAGTGTAGTATGTATGAATAAATAAATACTCAAATATTTATATGCATGAATGAATATGGTAAGAGGTGTATAAGAACATTGAAGGGTTCCAGAGTGAGTGGGATAGGAAATGGGAATCTAGGGGGTAGAATGAGATCAAAATATGCTTTATATATGTATAAAATTATTAAAGAATAAAAAATATTGGAAAGCATCAATGAAATATCAAATAACCTAATTATGCACTTCAGGGCTAACAAAATGAAGGTCACACTTCACAGCCTAGTTGCTTTTTGTCTCAGAAATGGAAGGGAAGTTTAACATGGAAATTAGAAGTTATAAAAGTACCATGTAACTTGATTGAAAGACCAAAAAAATTTTACAAGATCATCTCAATAAATGTAGAAAGGGAATTTGGGAAAGATTGATGTGGTTTCATGATAAACTTCTTGGGGGAACTAGAAATGCAAGTCACATAGCTCAGTGATAAATGCTGTGTATGAGGAACCTCTAGCAACAACTGAACTAAAGAGGTAAAACTGGAGCATGTCCTCTTGAACCAGGACTAAGACAGGGGTGTTCATGATATACTCTCTCGACAGTCACATTGCACAAAAGTTTATATAGAGCAATGAGAGAAGAGAAGGAATAAAGGTGATTCAAATATGAAATCAAGAAGGGAAAGCCCCTCTCTGGACAAGGCATGATCATAGGCTGAAGAGAACCATAGATTCTTCTAGAAAGCTCTTAGGTCAGAGGAGCAATACATACAGACAACATACAAATACCAGTGGAGTTGCTTGGACACATTCCCTGCCAGCATGTTCTGCCCTCACATGGACTCAAAAATAATGGACTATACAAACATCTGGTAACTGCTCTGAGCCATGAGCCAAAACAATTTCTCCTCTATAAGTTGTTTTCCCTATTTTCAGTATTTTGTTATCATGATGGCACACCTGGCTCATCCATCATCCTTTATCCATGTCACTCATCTGTCTTGTCTTCAACTATTTTTTTCACATATCTTTAACTGCCTTACATTTTTAAAAATAAATATATTCATTCATTCATTTATACACTTTACATCCCAACCTTAGCGCCCTCACTCCTGTCCTCCCAGTCCCACCTCCTTCCCTCTTCCTCATAAACCCTCTTCCCTACACCCCAGCAAAGGGTATCTCTCCACACCTCCCCATCCCAACACATCAAGTTGTATCATGACTGAGTGCAAGCTCTACCATGGTGGCCTGGCAAGGCAGCCCCACCAGAAGGAAGTGATTGAAAAGCATGCAAGAGAGTCCTTGTCAGAGATGGCTCTCACTCTTCTTTCTAGTGGACCCACATGAAGACCAAGCTGCCTGTCCATCATGTTCATATGTGCAAGGGGCCTAGGTCCAGTCCATATATGGTTCTTCATTGGTATTTCAGTCTTCACAAGCCCTCCTTGCAACCAAGTTAGCTGGCCCTATTGGTCTCCTTGAGGAGATCCTGTTTCCTCTGGGTCCTTCTATCCTTCCTCCCACTCTTCCATAAGGGTCCCTGTGATATGCCTAGGGCTGTGTGTTTTGGCATCTATTTCGATCTGCTGCTGGGAGAAGGGGCCTCTCAAAGGACAGCTATGCCCAGCTCCTGTCTGCAAGCACAGCAGAGTGTCTTTAATACTGGTAGTCACTGGCTCTCTCCCATGGTGCGGCCAGGCATTGGTTGGACATTCCCTCAATCTCTGCTCTTTCTTTACCCCTGCACACCTTGTAGGCATAATAAAGTTTGAGTCAAAGATTTTGTAGGTGTGTTGGAGTTCCCTTCCCTCTCCTCAGGGTCCTGCCTGGTTAGAGGGTGTCCTCCTCTGTCTCCATGTCCCCTGCTAGTAGGGGTCTCCACTAGAGTCACCTCCATATCCTCACAGAAGCCTAACCTGTCATAGATCTCCAGCCTGTCTCAGAGACACCCCAGGCCAAGGTTTCTCTTCTCACTGCATGCCCTCTGTCCTCCATTCCTCCCCCCACCCCACGCTCTCCACGTCAGATCCCCACCCTTGTTTTCCTTAGCACCTTTTCTCCTATCATGTTCCCTCTCTCCTCTCCGATGCACTTCCTCTGTTTTATTTTCTCCTTCCCCTTCTTGGTGAGCTTAATGCACCCTCACATGGACCCTCCTTGTTACTTAGTTTCTTTGGGTCTGTGGACTGTAGTATGGCAATCATATACTGTATGGCTAATATCCACTTATAAGCAAGGACATACTATGTTTGTCTTTCTGGGTCTGGGTTACCTCACTCAGGGTGTTCTTTCCCAGTTCCATCCATTTTCCTAAAAACTTTATGATTTTCTTATTTTTAAATAGCTGTGTAGTATTCCATTGTGTAAATGTACCACAGTTTCTTTATCCATTCTTCAATTGAGGGACATCTGTTTTGTTTTGTTTTTTTGTTTGTTTGTTTTTTCATTTTCTGACTATTACAAATAAAGCTGATATAAACATAGTGGAGCAAATGTCCTTGTTTTATGATAGAGAATCTTTTGGGTATACATCCAGGAGTGGTATAGCTGGATCCTGAGGTAGAACTATTCCCAATTTTCTGAGAAAGTGCCAGATTGTTTTTCAAAGTGGTTGCACAAGTTTGCACTCCCATCAGCAATGTAAGAGGGTTCCCCTTTCTCCAGGTCCTCTTCATTCTGATAGGTGAAAGATGGAATCTCAGAGTTGTTTTCATTTACATTTCTGTGATGAGTAATGATGTTGAGTATTTAAGTGCTTTTAAACCATTTGAGATTCCTCTGTTAAGAATTCTTTGTTTAGTTCTGTACCATTTTTAACCGGATTACTACATTTGTTGGAGCCTAATTAATTTTATGAAAGTCACTGGTTCTAAATAATATCAAATTTCATATATTATACTGAATTTGGGGAGGAAGGGTATACCTAGCTATAGACAGTTTATGAGATGAGAGGTCACTTCCACTCCTAGGTCAATTTGATTCTCTGAGAACTTTGTTGATAGAAATTTAGACTAGCTTTGAAAACTGTTAAAAACTAAATAATTCCTTCCACATGTTCTTGCAAGTAAAGGGCAGATGGATCTATTTGGTTTAAGGCACACTATCTCCAGATTCTTCTCTTTATTCTTGCAACTCTTAAAAATGTGAAAGAATTCACAAAACCTAATTGGATTTCTTTTGAAACCCAGGAAAAGAGGATGAAATTCTCACTATAGTGACCTGTCAGGTGGAAGACAGGAGCTTCGAAGAGGCTTTGGTTCATTATTGTAAGATTTGTAGAAGTAGACCTGGGTTTTATAATTCAGATTATGTGCTTGTCTAAGGAACAGTCGGACATCAGCTTATGCACTTAATTATACAGTCTTAGACACAATGACAAGACCCAACCAGCCAGGAACCTTCAAGTAAATTCAGCTAAAATATGTAGTCTTCCTAATAGTTGTGGACAGGAGACATTATTCCACTTTCATTCTCATAGGTATGGTTGAATTTTCACAGCTTTGGTAGTATGTGCTGGAACTACACAACTGAGAAAGCTCCATGAGGTTATAATTTCATAAAGATGCACAGGCATCCCAGTAATGAATGTCTTCTCTTCGTCTATTAATTAAGGGCAAATAACAAATTCAAGGAAGGTACTTTCAAATTCATAAATAAAAGGCAAGACAGGTATGAATAAATGTGTAGCTTATTCATCTGTAATGATCAAGAGATAAACAATAGATGAACTCTAAAATGTGTTACTTATAGCAATTCACGTGGGAGATCCCACACAAAAATAAATTTGATTCTTTCCAAGCTGTGCTTGCTACTGATAAACCTTAATGATAATTCTGGTTCTTAGCAACACATTTTAATTTAATCTTTTTTTTTAAGTTTGTATGTTAAATTTGTTTGCATGCCTGTTTTTCTAGCTTTGTCAATTAAAATTCATACTAATTTATAGTGATAGAGACCAATAATTAGCATTATTTTGATAATGCAGTGTTTGACTTATTTCATTTAAAATGTGGAGGGTGGGTTAGGATCTGACTATGACAGTGCCAAAAATCCCAGGTCCCAGCTATCCTAAGCCTCATGCACCTCTCGTATTTGAGTCATTATTTTCATTGCATATAGTGAGGTCCATAACCTAAGGAGAAAGGTAGCATCATCCTCTGCATGGACTATTGAGTGGATCAGAAGTGGCTTCCCGATTACAGCCTTTCTTCTCACACTGTACTTGCCCAATACAAGGGGACTCAACCTGCATAGCTATGACCTTAACCACCACACAGGAGATTCCTTACCTTGCAGATGGTTTGCAAGGACTCTTCTGTCCATTCCATACCAACCAACCACCTTTCTTCCTCATTGTGTAGGAGCATTGGTGTGTCTGTTTCAGGTTAGTGATTCCTTCCCTGTCTCTTGGTAATTTTTTGTGAGATAAAGGAATACAATTCTTCCTAATTGTGCATACAGCTTGCAAAAATTAAGACATTAAATGCTCATTACAATTAAGTAATGCTAAAGAAAGCTTGATGACTCCATGAGATGGAACACAGAGTCTGGATGGGACTTTTAAAAGAAAACTCAAAGGCTTATTTATAGAAATAAATATGGTAGATATCCAAGAGGAATGATTAACCTTACCACTGAATTCTGTGACCGGAGATGATTCTAATTTCTGTGGAAATAGAGCTGCTTCCAGCAAGCCTTGAATGTGTTAGAATCCAGTTAGACAGCGATTAATTAACACACACTGTGGCAGCTCAGCTACTCCCATCGTCCACCCCATGCTACATTATGCTTGGTGCTACACACAGGTCTAACATACACAGAGATCTTGCTGGGTTGTAGAAAAACCCGGTGAGGAAGGTTTGAGTTTTATTGGGATTCCTGTTGCACTAGAAACTGTAATTAAATCTCCTGTATAGAACATAAGAGGACAGAGCTAGGACTTGGATAAAGTGCTCCTGAACAAACGGATGGCCTATTAGTAGTGAAAAATGTGGTTGCTGTGTGGTGTGGATATCAGAGACCAGATCATCTTCACCCAGGTACCTGCCTGGCGGCTGATGTCCGTCCATGAGCTCTGGGCTCAGGTCAGAGACCCTGCCTCAAAATATAAGGTGCAAAGAAATTAAAGAAGTCGTTGAAATCAACCTCAAGCCTTCAAGCAGTCATGTAAGAATGCACAACTGCTCTCACTGATGCTTCCATACATGTGTTAGTAAGCATGCATAAAGGCATCCTACCTCCCTCACTCTCTAAACAATATACTTCACTAGAGTATTAAAAATTAAGTAATTTTGGAAGTGTCTTGCAATGTGACATGCTGATATAAAAATCTATCATTTAATTTTCAACTTTAAAACCCTATGTTTTTGCATTTTGTTTAAATACTTATAAATACCAAACACTTACTACATTAAATGTTCACGGTCCTTGTCTCTTGGTAATTGACTTCAATGTCTTTACTACCTGCTTATTTCCCTTTGGTGACATTTTTCACATTCTTTACATTAAACATGCTACCATGTAAAATGGAGGAAAACACAAAAGATATAAAAAATGAATATTTCACAGTCTGTCAATGCCATTTTTGCACCCATATATTTTTATTTGGAAGTAATTCCCCCCCGCCATCGGCTGCTTTTGTTAGAGATTGGATCACAGAGAGAAATTGCTTGAACACATCTAAACACTAACATCAGCTGGTAAGCCAAGACAAAGAAGCGTAAGTTATTAGTTAGGAAATGAAAGTGTGTCAGGATCTTCCCTGTTCTTAGAACCTCCAGTGAATTTTGATAGTGTCATCCTGCTTTTGAAGTATAATGGAGAATTGTCCATTGAGTCCTTTGAGATTTGTTTTAATACCAAGCTCCCTTTACTGTGATACCAGATGGTTAACTATAAACCATAGAGGTTTAGGCATAGGGTGACAAAATAATGAAGAATTTTTCCAGTCTTAATTATCTCTGATATTTACATTATTCTACAGTTACAGAGGAATTGATTAAGAATAATTTTATTGCTTAACATTCTACACTGCCAAGAAATTACACAAACAAATGTTCAAAATTTTAAGGCACTTTCAGAGAATAATTTCTGACAACTCCAAATTCCTTCATCCACAATACAGTAGCAATGAATCTTAGTCTAAAAAGACAGACACCCATACTAACACATTTAATTGTTTGACTTAACAAATCCCTCTATGAAGATCTTTGTGATCTGGAGCTGATGGGATTCAACCGGACTTATTCCATGGAGGTTGGGTAGGAGTCGAAAGCACTGATTACACCTGGGTGTGAGCCACTCAGTCAATGATTGATGGATTTCATTTACTGATCAACGAACTTGTTGTAGCCTGGCCTCTGTCTCTTGACATAAAGAACTGCTCTTTCATAACTCACTTCAGTGTGGAGGCCATCTTCACAGAGGAAAAGCTTTCTGCCCTAAAATCCATTCGCTCTTTGAGATAATATGAGTGTAGATCACTACAGATGTGTGTATACCACATGTACCTACGCGTTTCTTTAAAAAAGGTGATGGGAAGCTGTGTTTAGGTCTTATAATCATCTCTAGTTACTATCTTACTGTTTAAAAATTTACTCCTTTTTCTGGTAAACTTTGCTTACTACTCACACTTTACAGTTAGTTTACCTTGAAAAAATATGGAAAAATAAGAATTTGTAAGAATCCAACAAAATCTTAATATTATTGTTGTTAAAATATTCATATAGCACCACAATAGGTATTTTAAGAAGAAAATGTCACACCCAGTGTGGTCACAGCATTTTTATAGTGTCAATTCTCCCTCTTGTCAATGTTCTCATTAATATACATATCACAGATGGTTCTAAGCTAACATTTGGGGCAGTGTACACTCCATATTCTCTACAGTCCGACTTTCAAACTCAATAAACAGTCGTTGTATTCAGAAGTCACTGGAATATGATCATAGACACATCCCTTCATAGAGCCTTTTTGTATGTTATTTGAATTTATCTTGGTCTGATAGACCATACCACAAACATTTGTTTCTCCTCATTATGGAGAGCAAGAACTCCAAGGTCAAGATGAAGATGTGGTGTCCAGTGAAGAAGTGCATCCTGGTTATCAGGTGACTCATCCCGTCCCATGTAGGGCTGTGACTCTGCATCCTCTTAAAAGGACGTGTGTCTTAGTTAGGATTGCTATTGCTATGATGAATCACCATGACTAAAGCTACTCCAGAAGGAAAGGATTTATTTGGCCTACCATTCCACATCACTGTTTATCATTGATGGGAGTGAGAAATGAAACTCAAATAGGGGAAGAACCCAGAGGCAGGAGCTGTGGAAAGGTACTGCTTACTGGCTTGCTCTCCAAGGCCTCCTCAGGCTGCTTCCTTATAGAACTCAGGACTACTAGCTCAGGAGTGACAGTATCCACAATGGTCTTTCACATCAATCACTAACTAAGAAAATGCCCTGTAGGTTTGCAGACAACTTGATCCTATGAAGAATTTTCTCAAACAAGGGTCAGTCCTCTCTGATGACTATAACTTGGGTTAAGCTGACATAAAATTAGCCACACAGTATATAAACTCAAATCCCTTCTAAGAGCTTTTGTTATAAATACTACCATACTGATGCCTCCATGTATGAAATCAGTGGCTGTCAGAAATGTCACATTAATTATTTGAGTAGTGTGGTGATGGTGTATTTATGTTGTATTCAGAGACCATACGAAGACATACAGTGTCTTCCTCTATTTTCTTCTGTCTTATTACCTGGTAAAGACTCTCTAATTGCCCCAGAAGCATTTCTTCTTCACTAGGCTATAGGAAAAAGAAACATTAAAAGAAAAGATGAAAAAAATGTAAAGAAATACACACACACATTCTACAAGCAGTACCCAAAGTGGCATGCTAGGCATCATGGGAGGTTGATTTCAAGAACAGTAAAGCAAAAGGCAGAAAAAGGAGGGACAGATGCTTTGTTTCAAAAAGTCAAGAGAATGTTGGGACAGGCTCCTCGTGATTTTTAGCAGCAGTTTTTTTTTTTTTCCTTTCCTAATTTTGTGCTATTTTGTTTATAAAAAAGATTGAAATACTCGGCTGAGCAACTGGAAAAAAAAATATCAGTGGAAATGGAGAAGCTTGGAAAAAAAATCAAGAAGAGGGAAAACAAATAGGTTCATTTCCAGTGCCTAAGCCAAAGAGAGAGAGTTTCTCACCCAAGTATAGAAAAGGGAAGGAACTGTGTCAGAAGTCAGTCATTCGAAGAAATGGCAAAGCAGGAGAATGGTCAGATGAAACAGCCCTTTTTGGGAGAGAGAGTTAAACCCTCTCTACCTTTTGAGGACAGGTAGCCCTAAGTCAAAAAATCACCAACAGCATTCCCAGTGGCTAAACAGCATATGGATGCTAATAGAAATAATCCACAAGCTTATGAGGAAATAGGACGGCACTCTGTAGAAATGACATTTCCTCTTATCCTTTGGTTTAAACTCCTTTGGTTTAAAGAGACACTGATATCTTATGAGATACACTTGCCCTATGTGAAACAAACTCTCAATAATTTGGCTCAAAATAGAATTATTCTCCAAGGCTGGAGGGAAGGTAATGCTGTACAAGAGACTAGTCCTCAGTCACAATGGTTATCATGGTAGAGAGAAGTCAGGAATTCAGAACATCTCAATAGAGCAAGGGGAATAATAGTGAGGGACCAGTTGATAGATGAAGATTGGCATGCTGACATAAAAAAATTGGTTCAATTTGAATCATTATTAAATAATACAATCATTTAATAATGTAGGTTAGAGTTGAAAGGGCTTGGGAGAAAGTTTGAGGAGCGAGCAAAGAAGTCCACATCATTTACAAAAATTATAACAGGCTCTGGAGAAGCACTCACTAATTTCTTTTTTAAGATTGGTCAGTAGTAACAAGGTGATATCAGAGCCTGACGGGAGATGAGTGCTAATTGGAACCTTGGCATTTGAAGATGCAAATACTAAATGCAAAAAAGTTATTAGACCACTAAAGGCACAGAGAGAGCCCATGCATAGCGGATACAGACAATAGTGTCAGAGGTCTCAGATCTCAAAATGCCTAGTGCATTAAGTGTAAGAAATTTGGTCATTTGAAACAAAATTGTAAATAAGGCATCTCTAAGGGTAATGTTTTCATTTGTTTGTTTTTATTTTACATAAACCAGAAAGAAGGCCTAGGCTTTTAGGGCAAAAGTTGCAGTTGGACCAATATGTGTAGGTCCAAGAGAGCTATCCAAAGCAATTTCTTGTCATTGATAAACACAATGGGAGGCCTGGCCTGAGGCCCTGATGCAAAATCTATCAACCATTTGCATCTTGTCAGCCACGAAATAACAAGGAGGCAGAAAAACCTCAACTAAGTACCACTTCAGAAAGTTCTGCTCTAGACTTGACCATAGATAAACATATTACATTATCCCCCAAAACTCAATGTTATAAAATGACTACTGGATTTTATTGTCTTTTGGCCTTTTGCCCTCAGGAACAATAGGAATGGTTTTGGGAAAGAACAGTTGGACTTCCCAAGGATTTGTTGTGCATTTAAGAATAATAGATGGACATCTGGGTTGTTTCCAGGTTCTGGCTATTACAAATAAAGCTGCTATAAACATGGTTGAGCAAGTATCCCTTTTGTGTACTTGAGCAAGCTTTGTGTATATACCTAGCAGTGGTATAGCTGGGTCTTGAGGAAGCACTATTCCTAATTGTCTTAGAAAGCGCCAGATAGCTTTCCAGAGTGGTTGTACCAGTTTACAGGAAACAACCCAGATGTCCATCAACAGAAGAATGGGTACAGAAATTATGGTATTTCTACACAATGGAATACTACTCAGCAATCAAAAAGGAGGAAATCATGAAATTTGCAGGCAAATGGTGGGATCTAGAAAACATCATTCTGAGTGAAATATCCCAGAAGGAGAAAGAAAAACACGGTATATACTCACTTATATAGACCTATAAGATATGATAAACATAATGAAATCTATACACCTAAAAAAGATAATCAAGAGAGCAGACATGGGGTAAGATGATCAATCCTTGTTTAGAAAGACAGATGGGATGTGCATTGAACATGTGACAGGAGTCTACTGAGCGCATCTGAAAGACTCTAACTAGCAGTGTTTTCAAAGCAAAGACTCATGACCAAACCTTTGGCAGAGTACAGGGAATCATAAGAAAGAAGGGGAGTTAGTCTGATGGGGAAAGGATAGGAGCTCCACAAGGACCAAATATATCTCGGCACAGGGTCTTTTCTGAGACTGACATTCAACCAAGGACCATGTATGGATATAACCTAGAACCTCCGCTCAGATGTAGCCTGTGGTAGCTCAGTAACCAATTGGTTTCCCAAAGTGAGGGGAACAAGGACTATTTCTAACAGGAACTCAATGAAGATACCTGATAAAACAGGATCAGATGAATGGGGGGGAGGTCCCCCCCTATCAGTGGACTTGGAAAGGAGCACAGTGGTGATGAGGGAGGGAGGGAGGGACTGGGAGGGAATGAGGGTTCGGGAGACGGCTGGGATACAGAGTTAATAAAATGTAACTGATAAAAATAAAATAAAATAAAATAAAATAAAATAAAATAAAATAAAATAAAATAGAAAAAAAGAATAAAAGATGATGATTTCGAAGGAGAAATTAAAATAATGGCTTATGTGAAAAATGATATGAAATTTAATACAAGTGCTAGGATTGTTCACTGTTGCTGTTTCTCTACATCAAAGACAAAGCTGCTCCAGTAGAAAACAAAAACAAAAAAAAAACCCAAAAACCAGGATGGTTTGAAAGTACTGGTAAACGTGTGTTCTCACAAACAGTGGTCAATGATAAGAAGCCAAAATTAAAGTGGCAAGTGAATGACATTGAAATAGACGATATTATGGACTCAGAAGCTCATGTAATTATTATTTCACAAAAATCGTATAATTCACAATGGCCACTTCAAAAGTTTATACACAGCTTCAAGGCATTGGAAAGCTATCTCAGATAAAACAAAGTGCGCAATGGATTGAATGTGTGGGACCAGAAGGTGAGAGCACATTACAGCTATCTATACCACACAATCCTACAAGACCAGATGTTGCGGAAATGTTTAATCATACCTTAAAGGAAATGCTTATCAAACAGAAAGGAAGAATAGCAATCCCTAGGGATAGACTAAATAGTGCTGGTTAACATTAAACTTTCCGAATAAAGGAACAACAGCAGCTGTGAGACACTGGGTAATAGAGAAAACTCTGGGGTTAAATCAGCCTGTATATTATAAGAATGTGTTAACATCAGAGTGGAAATCACCAATTGTTTTTCAGAAAAAAAAAAAACCTCCCCATGTTGGCCACCACTTGTAGCTTGTCTTTGCTACTCTTGGTTCTTCTTTTCCCATCCTTTATCCTTCCAAGTTGCACCCCCTAATGCTAGATAGGAGAGAAAGAATGATAGTGGTGAGAGAGAGAGAGAGAGAGAGAGAGAGAGAGAGAGAGAGAGAGATTCCTGAATCTAATTATTTCTTTCCCAACCATTTCTCCCAGTTTCCAGTCAAGTCCAAGCTCTTCAAATGTTTCTTCCAAACGTAAAACATTTCCCACAGTCATTCCTCCCCCAGTTTCCCCACAGTCTGAATAAATACTCCTTTCTTCCTGTTTTCCAGTACTGCAACATAACAACTATAACAGCGCTCAGCTCAGCTTCTTTGGCTCAACCGTCTCTTAACAATATCTTCTGTACAAACTGCCTTCTCCTACCACTCTACCAGCCGAATTCTGCACCAGCTGCCTTCTATTCTCACACTGCTCAATCTCCCTTTCTCATCCTCTGCTGGCTTTTTTATATCCTCTCTTGTCCCCGAAAATCAAAGAGGTAACCAAAACTAAAAGTCATATGGTCTTAACCCTATATTCGAATGGCTAAGAGTTCTTAAATGGACAGTAGCCTAGAAACTGGAGATCCATTAAACGTCCAGGTGTATAAGATAAATCACACTACACTAGTCTGGAAAAGTAGTGATCCCCTGGGATCTGTTCATTTTGACAACGTACCATGAAGTAGGTTAAGTTCACATGCAACCATCCTGACTACATATGTAGATGTAGCAAATATTTTTACTCATTGACCAATTTCCCCAGCCCAATATTCATTCATAACAGAAATAAATACTTAGTTTCCTGAACAAGATGAATAGGAAGAGTGTAATTAAAAAAGTAAAATATATTATTTCGTTTAACTGTCAAAATATAAAAAGTGTTTTCTGCATCTTTGGGAAAAATTCTTCAGAAACTTCAGACATTACCTTCCATTACTTAAATACTACAGAAAGTTGTCCTATATTATCCAGAAAGACATCTTTATGATAATATTATAGATATTTCAGTCAATCACAAGTAGTGTGCTTTTAATGTGTCCTGGACTAGTGCTTCTCACCTTTTCTAATGCTGTGACCCTTTAATACAATTCCTCCTGTTGTGGTGACCCCATCCATAAAATTATTTTCACAGCTACTTCATTTTGACAACAATGATCCAGTGTTGTGAATTAAAATACAAATATCTGATATTTCCAATGGCCTTAGGTGACCCCTCCAAAAGAGCTGTTTGACCATCAAAATAGCCATGACTCACAGGTTGAGAACTATTACCCTGGAAGATTGCATCATAATGGAGAATGTGATTCCCCCAAGATAATAAGGCATATACGATGGTTGATTCATTTTCCATCATTCTGTGCTTTAATTATATCTGTAGTTTCTTTGTGCTTTTTTAAATTTATTTTTTATTTTTTAACATTTTTATTATTAGTTACGTTTTATTAACTTTGTATCCCAGCTATATCCTGCTCTTTCATTCCCTCCCAATCCCACCCTCCTTCCCTCATCTCCTCTCTGCCCCTTTCCAAGTCCACTGCTTGGGAAGGATCTCCCCCCCTTTCATCTGACCCTCTTTTATCAGGTGTCTTCAGGACTGGCTGCAAAGTCCTCCTCTGTGGCCTAGCAGGACTGCTCTTCCCTTCGGGGGGGTAGGGAGGTCAAAGAGCCTGCCATTGAGTACCTGTCAGAAATAGTCCCTGTTCCACTTACTATAGGAAACCAAATGGTTACTGAGCTACCATGGGCTACATCCGAGCAGAGGTTCTAGGTTATATCCATACATGGTCCTTGGTGGAGCGTCAGTCTCAGAAAAGACCCCTGTGCCCAGATATACTTGGTCCTTGTGGAGCTCCTATCCTTTCCACGTCATACTAACTCCCCCTTCTTTCATATAATTCCCTGCACTCTGCCGAAGGTTTGGTTGTTAATATCTGCTTTGACACACTGCTAAGTAGAGTCTTTCAGAGGCCCTCTGTGGTAGGCTCCTGTCCAGTTACTTGTTTTCTCCTATGTCCAATGCCCATCCCATTTGTCTTTCTAAGTGAGGATTGATCATCTTTCCCCATGTCCTCTTTCTTGTTTATCTTCTTTAGGTATATAGATTTCATTATGTTTATCATACCTTATAGGTCTATATAAGTGAGTATTTACCATGTGTGTCTTTCTCCTTCTGGGATACTTCATTCAGAATGATCTTTTTCTAGATTCCACCATTTGCCGCAAATTTCATGATTTCCTCGTTTATGATTGCTGAGTAGCATTCCATTGTGTAAAAATACCACAATTTCTCTATCTATTCCTCCATTGATGGATATCTGGGTTGTTTCCAGGTTCTGGCTATTACAAATAAAGCTGCTACAAACATGGTTGAGCAAATGTCCTTGTTGCATACTTAAGCAAATTTTGGGTATATGCCCAGCAGTGGTATTGCTGGGTCTTGAGGTAGCACTATTCTTAATTGTTTGAGAAAGCGCCAGATTGACTTCCAAAGTGGTTGTACAAGTTTACATTCACAACAGCAACGGAGGAGGGTTCCCCTTTCTCCACAACCTCTCCAGCATGTGTTGTTATTTGAGTTTTTGATTTTAGTCATTTTGATGGGTGTAATACGGTGAAATATCAGGGTCGTTTTGATTTGCATCTCCCTGATGGCTAAGGACGTTTAGCATCTCTTTAAGTGTTTCTCTGCCATTCTATATTTCTCAATGGAGAATTCTCTGTTTAGCTCTGTACCCCATTTTTTAATTGGATTAATTGATTTATTGCTTTTTAACTTCTTTAGTTTTTTATATATTCTGGATATCAGCCCTCTGTCAGATATAGGGTTGGTGAAGATCCTTTCCCAGTCTGTAGGCTCTTGTTCTGACGACAGTGACAGTGTCTTTTGCTTTACAGAAGCTTTTCAGTTTCATTAGGTCCCATTTGCCTATCTCTCTTTTGAACATTGATTCAAAAATACTCAATAAAATACTTGCAAACCGAATCCAAGAACACATCAAAGATCAAAGATATCATCCACCATAATGGAATAGGCTTCATC
>REGO01000246.1:2168379-2217277 GCA_010120015.1 Rhombomys opimus | reverse complement strand
TGGTGCTGGTCCAACTGGATGTCTACATGCAGAAAAATGAAAATAGATCCATATTTATCACCGTGCACAAAACTAAAGTCCAAGTGGATCAAAGACCTCAACATAAAACCAGATACTCTAAATCGGTTAGAAGAAAAAGTGGGGAAGAGCCTAGAACTCATTGGCACAGGAGACAACTTCCTGAACAGAACACTAACAGCACAGGCTCTAAGAGCAGCAATCAATAAATCAATAAATGAAACTGAAAAGTTTCTTTGTGCTTTAATTTCATCTGAAACAATTGCTTATTATGGCCTGCTTTGTGTGTGTGTGTGTGCGTATGTGTGTGTGTGTGTGTGTGTGTGTGTGTGTGTAGATTATCAGTATAGCACTGATCTCTAACATTGGCTGATATAAATGTTACAAACTCCCTCTGTAGCTAACATAGAGCCACCAAGTTTAACAACCTCCCTTTTGGATTTCTAAGATTTTTCATTGTCAGCTTTGTACATCAGAGCCAGCACATCCCTGAACTGAAGTATCCATCCTACTTTATTTAGTATTACTATTATAATGATAAACATATTGCTTAAAACAAATATATTGCAATATCCAAGGACTCTCATGTTGCAGAAAAATAATGTCCCACACTCCAGGACAAGTGAAATAGATAAGGACCTCTGGCAACAGGGAGAATCGGTATGAGGTGAAATCTTCACTGTGTCATCCAGAGTCACAGCTTTTCTACTCTCCATATTCATCTGAAAACACACTTTTAACAAAACATATCCTTCTACCCAGTCAACAGCATCTTCAACGGGATTTTCAAAATACTTTTTCTTCTCCGACATTAAATCTCTTCTTATATTAATGAAGTAAACATCTAGCAAATGCCTTTTCTGTTTCGTGACATCATACCACGTAAATAGCCTGGTAGGAGTATTTTGTTATGAACTCTGAGCCATAAACAGGCCTCGTGCTTAATGCTTGAGCTTTTCCTGAGTACCATGTGTGCCCTGTGTATGACGACATGGCAGAAGTATGAAGAGTCTCCTTGTGTTGCCTAATCGGTGTAAACAGCCGTCCTGTGCAAAAGCCCACAACAGCAACAACACAGCATTAGTGCGCACGATGCGAACATCTCAGATCTTAATAATAGTTACAACAGGATGAAATGTGTGCCCCGTTTGTGATTTTAAAATTCAAAAAGTAATGAGCTCTCTAATATAAGCAAAACAAAGCTGAAAGGCAAGGTTAACACCATAGAGGAACCACAAGGAGACAGTTTAAAGTGACTGTTCAAGGAATTAAAAAAAAAAATTCCACAAAGCTCAGTTCAAAGGAAAATTAACATGAAAACCAAAGTGATTGAGTTTTATGTAAGTTATTAATAAGACAAATAGAAAAATGTGTGAATTTAGGTATGTATTTATATGCTGTATAATAAAATTGCACTATGATTAAAGATGGACACCATAAATGTTATGATCCATGAAAAGATTTTGAAATATTAGCAATAAAATGAAAATTAATAGAAAAATCAATTCAGTCTCTTCAGCACAGTGAATTGAATATTATACACAGTCTTTTACCTGTTACATAATAGAGGATGAATATAATTGAGTTTTGATATTTGTTAATGCAATAAAGTAGTTTAAAAATGTAGTCCCAAAGGTGGTGAAAATCCACTTAATATGTATATAAAAATTAGCATTTTGTCATATTCAATGGAATAATTTTAAAGCAGTATAGAAATGTATTTTATACATGCTTGATTACATATATGATTAAATGTATAATTCACTATTGCAGTAAATTATATTTTATTTATTTATTCATTTATCTATTTATTTATGTTTTGAGGCAGGGGTTCTCTGTGTATAATTGACTGTTCTGGACTCACTTGATAGACTAGACTGGCCTGGAACTCACAGCATTTCACCTGCCTCTACCTACCAGAGTGCTGGTATTAAAGGTATGCACCACCACACCCAGCTGTCCATGAACTTTTAAAAAGCAACCAACAAACATAAATAGTGAGTTAAAATTTTGTCTGAAGTGTTTTAGAAGTTGATAAAGATGCCATCAGGTGTAAGATGTTTGCCTTTGTTTGATTCCCAGCTACAGTTACTACTTTCAGATAGTACTAACACAGTCACTTGCCGTTCCAGGAGGCACAGACTCATGATTTCTGTAGCAACTTCCCTGTATGTTAACAGTGATAGTAAGTGGAAGGCATAAATAAAAACATGAGTTTAATCCTAATACTCGTATTGGTAGTTAAAAGAAAAAAGAAAAAAAAAAAACATCCTAAAAGGTGGTTGGTAAAATATCAATACTACAGAATTCCAAATCTTGGAAACACAGGAAAGGTTAAGTACTCCACAAGAAAGGGAGGAAATTCTCTTTTAATTTAATTTATTATTGTATGCACACACAGACACACATGCACATGCCATAACAACCTGTGAGCAAAGGGAAGATGATAGCATTCTGGAATTGAGTATCTCCTTCCTCTGTGGGCTCCAGATTCCTACTCAGGCCATCAGGCTTGTGTGGCAAACACTCTTTCCCATTGACCCATCTCCAAGATCAGAGCTGTCATGAGCACTCTTGCCTTGTCCCGATTCACTTATTTTTGGATCTTGACTTGCTGTTCCTATTACGGAAGGGACTCCCTTTGCAATTCTGTGTCCATAAGTATGACACTAATAAAAAAAAATCAAGTGGGAATGACTCATCTGTGATAAATACTCAGTATCCATGCCCTCCACAGTAGGTACTGCGTGAGTGTCTAGTGCAGACTCCACACTGGGTTTTATTAACTGTTTGGACAGGTGAAGGAATGAGGCAAGAGTGTCCATTAGTCATGGTACTCTGTATAAAATTGTTCTTAGCAATAATTCATTAGGCATGCCGTGAATTAATGTTTAAAGTGGACTGCTCTTCCTT
Organism: Rhombomys opimus; assembly: GCA_010120015.1. Classification (NCBI taxonomy): domain Eukaryota; kingdom Metazoa; phylum Chordata; class Mammalia; order Rodentia; family Muridae; genus Rhombomys; species Rhombomys opimus. Next base: position 2,214,346 of record REGO01000246.1, on the reverse strand, counting down.
TCGTGCTGTAAGGCACCAAGACCGTGGAATGTTGTTCTAAGGTCTCAAAATTGGGGAATGTGTATTTTCCTTGGAGTTTCTGAGGAAAATGATTTTTCTCTGCTATTTTGTTTACTCCTCACTTAGAACTGGCTCCTGAAGGGCTTTCTGAATGTCCACCACGAGGAATAATGAGAGCTGAAAGGAGAAAGGTTAATAATACTCTTCTCAGTATAGCACTCAAGGCTGTTTCATTTCTTTCCTTTTTTATTCTTATCCCACTCGAAGGCTGCAAAGCAACTTTCCGCATGGACTAACATTTTCACACTAAGCATGCATATTTTATGGGCAATGCTGACATGGTTTTGTTAGAATTATTGTCATCTAGATTTATATGTGGGAATTATTGTAATGTACATTTACTATAATGTGCCCAGTGTCTCCTTCAAAAGTTGACATTGTCATTATGGAAACCTTGTGCCCAGTAAGATTCTTTCCTGAAAAGTCTTTGTGACCATGGGCATGTAAAATTGTTTGGTTTTCTTTCTTTCTCCTGGTTTTATTTCTCTTAATAGTCTTGCTTCAGTGTGTTGGAACCTCCTTATAAAAAAGCCTCAATGATATTTCAAAAGCACTTTGAGCCAGAAGATGAATACATTTGCATAGTTCACCAAGGCCAATGCTTAACACATGGTTGTACTTTCTCATTTTATCTTAAGAGTTGCTACTTAATGCAGATTTTGTCTCTTTGAGTTGCTGTGCTTCAACGCCAGCTGCTCACAGCTTCAAGTGTAGCTTCTTAAATTGCATTGAGTTTTCCTAAAGTTACCTGTGGTAAATATTTTCTAGATATGTCTTCCTTGGGCAACTTAGAAATTCTTTATATAGATTGATTTAGGAAGAATGAATGACAATGAATTACATATTTTTGTGTTAAGGAAATACAGCATAAAATGTCTTTTAAGACTGTAGATCCTCAAGCTGGAACTCTATGGGACAGTAGGCCTCAATGTAGGAAACATTAGGGTTTTTTCTCAGCAAACATTCTAGAAAGAGAGAAGAGGGAAAGAGAAAGGAGAAGGGAAGGTAGAAAGAAGGGAGAGGAAGAATGAGTGAATTGTGATAACATATTTCTCCCGCTCTGCTGCAGTTTTCCCATCAACCAAGGAGGAAACTACCTCAGAAAATTATGTATGGTTTTAGTTGTCATTTGTGTACATCTTAGTATACAGTGCATATTTTACACACCTTTGAAAAGATATGCACACGGTACACAAATGTAAGTAATATAGAGAAATCACACAATGAGTCCTCTCTTTCACTTTTTTCTTCTCTGCAAATTCATTTGTCCTAATTGGTCAGGCAATTCCACTCACTGTTTTTACACAGAAATTTCATTCTTTTTCTTTTCTGTTTTTGATAATTTCATATGGTTCTGAGGGTGATGAATAATGAAGGCACACACCATACAGCCCCCTTTTCTCTGTTAACAATGAATGTCAGCCTTTAGTGTGTAGGATGTTCCTATTTGCTCTGCAAAGATTTCAACACCTTTCATTTGGATAATGCCCAGCTAAAAAGACAAGTGTGTCTTCATAATGCTACCGTGTCTCTTTTCTTTGAGCGACTTTGTCTCTTTTGGGATATGAAATTTCTAATGTGCTGTAGGCTTTCCTTACAAAGAGTAACTTATTGGCAGTCCATAATAAGAGTATGTCTTTTCTTCTTTACCTGACTCTTCAGCTTGGATGCTAGAGTTAATTACTACCTAGGTGTTATATCAGATGCACAGTTCCTTGTTTCTGTTGTAAACCAGGTCTGAGACCCACTTTCTCTCACCTTCTACCAGATACCAGGAACATCTCTTTGTGCTGGTTATAATTTCTTCATCCACCTCAAGTGTTGATGAAATGTAATTGAACTGTTTCACATAGGGACAGAATGTAAGAAAATGAAAACAGTATAATCTACCAATCTTAGAATTAGAGTAAGTGTGGTTTACACTCAGACTAAGCAACTCTTCTTTCAGACTTGGCATATAGGGCAAAGATTTGATTCATTTTATTCTTTAGGATGCTATTAGTGTATCATCAAACATTGCACAACCCATCTAATATCATTGCTTTTTGTCATTCTGCAACCGCTGTTTATAGGAAAATAGTAAGAAGTGTTATAGACAACACTATTTGGGCATTTTGTTAAATTGGTATGTATCAGGTGTAGAATGAAATGTCAATGGGTTTCTATCTATAAATTAAACTAACTTTGGAATTATATTATATTCAACAATTTAATTTGGAGAATTTAATTTGTCCACAAGGGTCTATAGCCAAAAAAAGGCAAAATGTCAGAAATAAATTTTCAATTACATTGAATTTGGTATTATATTAAAAAATAAAAATAAAAGAAGTAAGTAAAAAAGGCAAATTCTGTACACACTTCTCTATTTATTGAAGACTGTATAAAGTGTGGCCACTAGATAGCTGATTACTTTAAACTATGGGAGTGCAGAGAACAAGGAATACTGGAAGGGTTTTTATTTATTTTATTTTATTTTTTATTTTTATTAATTACACTTTATTCACTTTGTATCCCCCCAATAACCCCTTCCTCCTTCCCTCCTAATCCCATGTTTCATCCCCCTTCTCCACAGCATGAGAGTCATAGGTAATAATAAAATATCCCTGACCCTTGCTCAGAACCCTGTAGGCAGCTGTGTGAAGGTAATATGGCTTAACTTCTTCCTTTAGTTAAAATGATGTGGGAATGACACTCTAGCGACTTAAATTCAGTGAACCATAGTTATCTTATAAAACAAACGAATACGTTTGGAGTTTAAGAAAATTTAAGAATCTCCTCAGTACTAAAGACATGTGTTCTTTGATTAGAAGAAGTAAAACATAGAACAAGGCTCCCTGGTTTTAATTGGAAATTGGCAAATTTCAACACATATTGACCTGTACAGTCTAATAGAGTTCTCTTCTACCTGAACACTTGAAGGGCAAGAAGCCAACATCTCTGTCTATCTGTCTGTCTCTCCAATCTCTCTCTCTCTCTCTCTCTCTCTCTCTCTCTCTCTCTCTCTCTCTTTTTGTGTGTGTGTGTGTGTGTGTGAGAGAGAGAGAGAGAGAGAGAGGGAGAGAGAGAGAGACATGACAATTACCTCACATAGCTGAATGGGAACTAGAATTTTATTCCATAGCTTTATTGAGTGTGTCTTCCTCTGCCCACTGAACATGGTTTCTTCCTATTTAACGACTTCAGTTTCTGTTCTATACAATTCTCTCAGATTCCATGTTGGTTGTCATCTTCTCCTTTCTCCACTTTAAATTTCTCATAAATTCCAGGGCTATGTTTGAACCTTCTGCAGATTTATTTTCTATACTCTGTCCTTTGGGTGTGTCTGCAAAATTTTTTTTTAAACATTTTGTCGAGAAGTGTAAAGCAGTCAGAAGTTAGCATGACCTGTATAAAGAAATCTTTTTCAAAGGGGAGAAAGATATCTCTGAAAGATGATTTTAGTCCTTTCCAAGAGTGTGTCATTTGGTCATTAGATTAAGCAGTTAAGGAGAAACCAAAACAAGTAACTAGCAATGTCAGCTGTATCAAAAGTTCCAATTCCTTGTATCAGTTGTTTAATCAAAAAGAACGATATTAGATTCAGAGGCATTGGTTGTGAATGCTACTTCAGTTAATGCTTTAGTCTATAGTTTTTCTTCCATGAGCCTTCTGGTGTTTCCTCATTTCAGGGAAGTGCTCAGGAATTTGGTGCAACTTTCCACACTACATGAACTGAGGGGAGCTTCTTGCACTGCTTTTTGCCCAGCGTGTTTGGTCATCAAATTCTGACTGACTTTTCCTGGGAAAGATAAACAGTCATCTCTCCACTCTAGAGAATATAGCAAAGACAAACCAAAGAAATGTTATTATCTGTTTAACTGTAGCTTAGTTTTATTGTATCTTATATAGTTTCGGATTCTTTCACTAAGAAATAATGGGATCTAGAAAAGATCATCCTGAGTGAGGTATCCCAGAAGCAGAAAGACACACAGAGTATATATTCACTTATAAGCAGATACTAGACCTATAATATAGGATAAACATACTAAAATCTCTACACCTAAAGAAGCTAAGCAAGAAGGAAGACCCTGGGTAAGATGTTCAATCCTCACTCAAAAAGAAAAACAAACAAACAAACAAAAAAAAAAACGGATGGACATTGGAAGAAGGAGAAAACAGGAAACAGGACAGGAGCCTACCACAGAGGGCCTCTGAAAGTCTACCCAGCAGTATATCAAGGCAAATGCTGAGACTCATAGCCAAACTTTGTGCAGAGTGCAGGGAATCTTCTTATGAAAGAAAGAGGAGCTAGTAAGACCTGGAAAGGACAGGAGCTCTGCAAGGAGAGCAACAGAACCAAAATATCTGGGCACAGGGGTCTTTTCTGAGACTGATACTCCAACCAAGAACCATTCATGAAGATAACCTAGAACCCCTGCTCAGATGTAGCCCATGGCCGCTTAGTATCCACGGGGTTTCCTACTAAGAAGAACAGGGACTATCTCTGATATGAACTCAGTGGCGGGCTCTTTAACCACCCCATTGAGGAGGAAGCAGCCTTACCAGGCCACAGAGGAGGACGATGCATCCAGTCCTGATGAGACCTGATAAGCTAGGGTCAGATGGAAGGGGAGGAGGGTCTCCCCTATCAGTGGACTTGGAGAGGGGCATGGGAGGAGAAAAGGGAGGGAAGACAGGATTGGGAGGGAATGAAGGATGGGGCTACAGCTGGGATACAAATTTAATAAACTGTGATTAATATTAAAAAATAAAAACGTAATTGAAAAAAGAGTGTCGTGCTCAATGGTCACATTTTCTTATCTTATTTCATGTAATTAATTGGTGTTACATACACGCGTTTTAGTGAGGGATTTATACAGAATTAGGAATGACTTAAACGCAGCCACATCACCAAAGAGTCCTTATCAATGGGAAGGGGTAACATTTTGTGTCTTCTTTCAAAGGAGATTATTATTGGGCACCTCTGGGTAATCATCATTCCTCTGATTTCAATATCCAATAAACATGCCATGCATAGTACACAGTGTTCTTCACTGACTGAGAGGCTGAAGTGGGAAAACTTGACCTTAAGGCTAGCACGTGCTACATAATGAGACCTTTTTAGCAAACAAACAAACTGCCAAAACATAAAAAATAAACATGGATATCGAAGCAATACAAAATGTAATGCAAGGCACCAGTCCTGTGTCTTGTTTTCTCCTACTTCCGATGCCTATCCTGTTCACCCTTCTGAATGAGGATTAAGCATCTTCTCTAGGATCCTCATTGTTTAGCTCCTTTGGGGCTATAGATTTTAGTATGTTTATCCTATATTATATGGCTGATATCCACTTGTAAGTGAGTATGTACCATTTGTGTCTTTCTGCTTCTGGGTTACCCCATTCAGGATTATCTGTTCCAGTTCCCACCATTTACCTGAAAACTTCATGATTTCCTTGTTTGTAATTGCTTGGTAGAGTGCCAGAATCCTTATGGAAGAAGATGAAAATAGACCTGTAAGGGACAGGAACTCCACAAGAAGAAAAAAAGAGCCAAAATACCTGGACCCAGGAGGGGCTTGCAGAGACCTATACTCCAACTAAGGATCATGTGTAGAGAGGACCTAGACCTCCTGTTCAAAGGAAGCCCATTGGCTGCTTAGTTTCCAAGTGGGTTTCCTAGTAAGGGGTACAGGGGCTGTATCTGACATGAACCCAGTAGCAGGCTCTCTGATCACCACCCCATGGGGTGGTGCAGCCTTGACAGACCACAGAGGAAGATGATGCAGCCAGCCCTGTTGAGACCTGATAGGCTAGGGAAGAGGTCCTCCTCTACCAGTGGACTAGGGAAGGGGCATAGAGGGAGGAGAGGGTAGTTGAGACTGGGAGAAGACAAGAGAGGGGGCTGCAGTAGGGATACAAACTGAATAAATTGTAATAAATAAATATATAAATAAAATTAAATTTAAAAAATATAATGCAAATTCAAGAGAAAATAATTGTTTGGATCTTCAAAACTTTTCTGAATTAACATACTTAACACTCTTCTTAACATTTTAAGAATAAAAATCCACTTGAACAAATCTTCAGAGTCCCATCATGTTTAGAGAAAGACTTACAGGATTTGCATATAGATCTTTATTTTAATGTAGTATTTTTTTTTGCCCTTTATTGTGTTAAAACAATATATGAATCTCCTCCTCCATAATGTGGAGACTATAATCCCATACACTGAGTTGCAATGAGGAATAAATGGAACACTGTATCTAAGCCGCTGTCCTGGGACTAGGCATGGAAACTCAGGAGCAGAAGGAACATGAAACTCTCCCTTTTTCATGTTTTTCAGAATACAAGCATACCACATACCTGTATTTGAGCTTGTATATATCATGTTTTTTTGCCCTGTTATATTACATAATTTTTTAATTGGGTATTTTTAATACTATAATCCAGCCACATTGTGTTGCTTCACTGAAGAATTTCCTTTGCTAAAAGTACCCTCACATCTGCAGATGCCATGTTGATATACATTTTTTGCCACATGGTCCTCTGTTAAATATATGCCATATCAAATATGATGTTATCAACTTGACAGAAGACAGGATCACCTGGAAAATGGATCTCTGTGTATGTCTGAGGGAGTTCACATTATCTAGATTGTGCTAAATGATATGGGAAGGCCTGCCCACTCTGGGTGGGAATACTCCCTAGTCAGAGGATCCTGTATTCTTTAAGACTGAAGAAAGCCATCTGAGTGCTGGCATGGATGCATTCATTGCTATTGTATTTTGAACGCGGGCACAATGCAACCAGCTGCTTGAAGCTCCCCTTACCTTGACTGCCTCACTCTGATGAGCTGCACTTTGAATTGTGAACTAAAATAAGATCTTTCTATTGAGTTTTTTTTTTCAGACCATTTTCAAGTCTGTAACATAACAAATCTATAGTATAAACAGCATTTGGGCTGGAGTTGGGATTGAATCTCAAGTTTCTGATGTGTGTATATATGACCCCTTTTCTATTACTATTTTCATATGAGATTCTGGACTCTTCACATTGTCATGAATTGCTACATGAATATGTTTTCAGGCATCAGTGGGATATGTGTTTTGTAACTGCACAGCACAGTACATATGTGTCAAGAAAAAGTCCCTTGTCAGGCAGATCTTTGTGAGTTCAAGGCCAGACTGTTCTACAAAGTGAGTTTTAGGACAGCCAGTGGTTGTAAAGAAATCTTGGCTAGAAATTAAAAAGAGAAAATCAGGTGGGACAGAACTAACTTGGGTTCAAAGGTTTCAAGAGAAAGTTGGTACAAAGTTTTAGAGTTGAAATTTTGTTTTGTTTTTGTCGGTTGATATCTCTAATAATTATAGTAAATATAACTGACAAAACCTTGAATGGGAGGCATCAGATATGGCTCAGTGGTTGAGTGCTTTTCTAGACAACTAGAGTTTAGTTCCCAGCATGCAGGAGAGGTGCCTTCCAACTACCTGTCACTATGATTCAGAGTGTCTAATGTCCTCTTCTGGCCTCCCTGGGCATTGCAGTCAGATGCACACACTCACATAGACATACACATACATAGATAAAGAAAATTTTAAAAAAATCTAAAAATATCCTGAATGAGTGAATTTTTAACCTTATGTAATACATTAAATAATACAGCTATTCCATGGTGGCCTTCATTCAAGTAGGGAAACAGGCAGTCCAAGAATTAAGGCTGTTATTTGAAATAAGGTGGTGTTTCGGAAATTGCACCCGTTGCAGCTTGTCTGAAATCCCAAAAATTATGCATCACTGAGTGCCTATTCTATTTAATTTAAACCATATCCATGGGATTGATCCATTTTATACCTGTACTGTGCCAGTGCTTTCAAAGCTACATGGTGAGACTACTGGTACAAGAGACTTACTGGAAATGGTATTGGAAGTCACCAACATGCTTAGAATGTAAACTAAGTAAAGCTCTTCTCTTTCCAATGAGCCACAAATATTATCACTAGGATTGTACTTGAAAATGCTATTTATTATTCAGTACAATTTATTCCAATAATGAATCATTAGCTCTTTGACCCATCTGAATTATATTTGAAGGTCACTGAGTTTTGAAAACTATTGTTTGAGAAGCCTGACTACTGTGGCTTCCTTCAAAGAATACTGTGAAACAATTGCATTTTAAAAACCACCCATTACATCTAAAAGTTATGAGCAAAGAGTTGAAAGGTATGAAAGTATATATTTGTTACAAGGGAGATGCCATCTTTGATATCAATCATTGTTCTACAGAGCATGAGTTTGCAGGATCCTAAGGGTTTATTACTACAAAAGAATTCTATGGTGGACAGTGTGTTCGATTTAAAGAAGTTAAAAAAATCTTCACTCTAGTGTGAATATTCAAGTATTCCTGTGAATACCTGAATCACCGAGGAAGATACAGCATGTCATATTTTCCGAACGAATGAAGAAAACCTTCCCTGCAATGTGCGGTGAAATGATGTGGAAAATGCTGGCTCTACCATTCCCTGACTTTTATTTTCTGGTGATCACACTGTGCTTTGTTGATACAAGTGCAGGAGTGTGTGAGCTTAAAGGGCTGAACATGGCCATAGCATGAGGCCGGTTTTGTTTGCTCTGAAGCCTGTGAAACAGAAGGGTCTCCCCTTGTAGGTGATGGGATCTAGGTTTCTACAGGTTTAGGAAGTACAGTCTCTCATTCTTTAATGTGCACCTGCATGCTGCCCCCCACAGTCATATCAATTTCACTCTGGAGTTAAATATAGACTTAGCCCTAGGGCAAGGTCTGAGCGAGGCGGTGATCCCAACCCTCTGCGCTGCAAGCTTGAAAATAAGACATTACCCTCTTGTTAAATAGCAAACATATGTAACTGGCCTGTAGTTGAACTTCTCCCAAACCAGCCTTTGTCTTAAATTAATATCCTTTTGTATTTTTAAGCTGAGTACCTCAAACCATAGTCAATGATAATTAGCTTAAAAGGTTGAATCTTATTTTACTGTCATACCCAAAATATTTTTGCAAACAAATTAAAATCCTTATTGAAATTATCATAGGCTTCACTATTAGTCATATAATTAACTTCTAGCAAATATTATGATCCCAACAAATATTCAAAGCTTCTTTATTTCTTTAACCAGTAGTTAAATGTAACCATGCAATTTTATTCTCAAATCAATGTCTTGGTCCCTTTGGTTAATGTAGATTTTCTTTCTTTTTTCTAATACCAAATAATCAATGTTGAAAACATACATACAATAATATTATACAGAGTGATGTGTGTGTGATATATTATAGCTATATGATATCTATAGATATATGACATAGATATATCATATATCACTACATGTATCATATATCACTATATATAATACATAAATATATGGTAGATAGACATATAGAGATATATACATGTTAACAATTAATGAAAAAGGGGCCATGAACTTGAAATAGCACAGGGGTTATATGTGATTGATAGGAGGAAGGAAAAGAGAGAATGAAAAGATGTTATTGTAATCTCAAAAACTTAAAAATGTAAATTATTAGAAATGAATAACATTTAATGCTGTCAAGGTTTATGTTCCCTTTGGCTAAGTGCCTCCTCCCGCCTCATGCTTCCTCTATACACTTACTAGCTGCCTTCCTTTTTTTTAATTTTTATTTTTAATTACACTTATATACACTTTGTATCCCCCCTCTAGTTCACTCCCTCCTCCCTTCCCAATCCCTCCCTTCCTCCCCCTTCTCCACATACGCCCCTCCCCAAGTCCACTGTTAGGGGAGGGTTTCTTTTTCTTCCTTCTGATCCTAGTCTGTTATGTCTCGTCAGGAGTGGCTGCATTTTCACTCTCCTCCTACTGATATGAGTTTATACAAACTGATGTGAGTTTAACAGTTATATTCAAGGATGCGGTGCAAGAAAAGCAACATTTATTATGTTAATATAACGAGAAAAATCAGAGCATGACTTTCTGATTGAATATATGTCTAGGAAATGAGTCCCTTAGAAAGTTCTGTGGCTTTCTTCTTTTATGTGGTAAAGGATTTTTTTTTTTTTGTGGTGGTTTAAGCAAAGTTTAGGCCACAGTCTCTTGTTGCAGACACAGCAATAGACTAACTCTCTGTGTATCAAAAATATTCCCCAGATATTCCTTTATTTTCACAGAAAACCAATATGGAAACCACTGTCTTGGGACATTCAATTTGGATGTACACAAATCCTTCTTTTCACACAGGAATTAAGGTATCTTAATGAGAGTCCTCAGTTCTAAGAAAGTGCAAAACAAGCTTCCAAAGGCACAAAGTCACCAAATTGTTCCATTCTTGTTTTTAATTGGAGTATTTACTGGATAATTAAAAAAGGAAAGCAAGAGCAGCAAGTACTCTTAACTGCCAAGCCAACTCCCCAGCCCCTTTCTCTTCTTCATTACAACAATTCGTGTCATTTCAATTTCTCTAAATGAAAAATCACCTACCCTTAATCTGTTTCCCTTACACAAATTACTTTGGACTGAGTTGAGTACATTATTCCATTAATAGTTTCAAAATAATATATTTAATTTTCAACATTCAAGGCTTATGAAATCCACCTACTCTACCTTTATGAAAGATTAGGTCAACATACAGCATTCTTGAGGCGAACTGAATTTCCTCTCATATTACCTTACTGGAGACTCTTAACTTCTTCATTTATGTTTTCCTGGGACATATATATAATTATGTATGAGACATTTTTCTTTCAACTAAGGAGTTCCCAATTCCCTCACCGTGTGCATTCCTTCAAAGCACAAACTAAAGTGGTGCAGGATGAAAATGTCATTCCCTTACTAAAACAATCCCTTATTAATGCTCCTCAAACCCTGCGCAAATAGTGAATGCCTCTCCAGATTTTTTTTCCACTGTATTTCTCCAAAACCAAACCCTGGGAACTTGGTGTGTTTCAGTTGAATTTTTCTGACTTAGCCAAACATTTGATGAGTATCACAGTCTGGGTAGTTAAAGAAACCCAAATTATTGTCACATACAGACTTGGGATTCAAGCAAGCCGGGGTTCGATTTGGGACATAATTATCGACTAAGTAGTCTACTGTTTTATAGTGACACACTGGAATTTACGGAAGATACACATCTGAGGTCACAATGAGCCCGAACTTTACATCCATTTGTTGTATTTTTTTATTCGCTCAGGTGTCTCTGTGTGTGGTGTGAATATGTATCTGTACGCTAATTCACATGTGTGAGTGCTCAGCTGTGTGGGAACCTTGTGCATGCGTACACAAAGCTTGGTGTTTGATATCCTCTTTGATTACTCTTTGTAATTTATCGAGGCCAGTTTTATCACCGAACCTAGAGTTCACTGATTCTGTCTAGCTAGTCTGCTTACTCTGGGACGCTCCTATCTTGCCTCCCAAGTGCTAGGATTACAGGCTGGTTTGCCATCCCCACCCAGCATCTGTGTGAATACTAGAGATCTGAACTTCGGTCCTCATGCTTTTATGACAAGCACTTGACCTTCTGAGCCATCTCCCCACCACACATTTTCATTTAATAAGCACGGTTTAATGGATTAGCATTCAAGTAATGTATTTCTGTGTATTACCTAGGTCCTCAGGCAGTCTTTTCATCAAGAATAACTTTCTTTTTGTCCAGTAAAGATTTTAATTTTATGAATAATCTGAAGCCGGCTCACATTTTATACAGAACACTTTTATCACTGATGCTCTGAAGAGGTTACAAGCTCTCCTATCCCAGAATACTTTAGACATTTTCTACAAATCGATATATTTTTATGTAGATCATAACCAACCACACAAAATGCTATGCCTCTGTCAAGAAAAATAAAATCATAAAATCTACAGGGAAATATAAAATATTGCACTGGGTGACGTAACCCAGACCCAGAAAGTCAAGACACAAATGTTGATATATTTCAAACATCTAAACATCGAATGCCTTTGGTGCACTGTGTTTAATTGTGTTTATGCATTAACATGAGCATGTACTCTTCTTGTACCTCTGTGATTGACAGGGATGGGGACTTAGTTCATTAGCAGATGTTTCTCCAGTCCCTGGAGTGGGGAGCCTTCCTGAGGGTCCTCTGCGCTGATGCCTGCTGACTGCTGTCATTGGTCTTTCCCCTGACTTTAACTTTCTTTTTAATTTTCATTTGACTTAAGTTTATTTACTTCACATCCCAAGGTGCCCCCTCTTTCCTCTCCTCCCTGTGCCCCTCCCCCTCCTTCCACCTTCCCTTCTCTCCCCCCCTCAGGAAGGTGGAGTTCCCCTTCCCTCCATCTCAACCCTCCCCAACACTGGATATGCTCGGTCACAAAAGGACTGAGCTTATCCTTATCCATTGAGGCCGGGCACCGAGGTCAGGCAAGGCAGCCCTCCCAGGGAAAAGTGATCCAAAAGCAGGCAATAGAGTCCGTATTAGAACTCCCCCCTCACTGCCATTCCCGCTCCACTCCCCAGGTGACCCACATGAAGACCACATATGTGTACAGCAGCCATGCATGTGCAGACCACGCATGCTCCTTAGTTGATGTCTCAGTCTCTGTCAGCGTCGTGGGTCTGGGTTGTCTTATTTTATTTTATTTTATTTTATTTCAGCGAGTGCTTAGGAGAGTGATAAGAAGTGAAACTGGCCTTGCTGTCCGGTGACCCCTTTTGATTGTCAATAACCAACTACAATCCTACTTGCTCTCAAATCCACCCCATCAAAGTGCTAGGAAAGCAACGTGAAATAAACAGATTCCCATACGCAATTATTTTCATTATACTGTACAAATATTTTGAAATAGTGTTTTATACAAATTGAGTTGAAAGCACTTCAAGTTACGATGATAATTACAATGAGCGAAGAACAGTGGGAAAACCATTCCTCCGAGAGTTTCACCCTTGGTAGATTCCCAGACAAGTAAGTTAAATAAGACATTTTATGCTCACTAGTGATGCCTGGGAGAATGAATTCTAGCTTCATCTTTAGACTGTAAACACACAGACACATAATTTTGTGAATTATGTCTTCAAATAATATATGATTGACTAGTATTTCTTGACAGATAATATACAGATAATATATTTATATTCACATATGAATAAACCCAGCTTTGACACAGGCATATATTACTGCATAGCTTATTTTCATTCAAGAGGACAATCCCCTGATGGAACACGGTGCTATGTGTACAAGACTGAAAAGTCTTTTCTACGGAATCTGCTTCCAGACTGTTCCTGCTCCAGTATTCTTTCACATAAGTTTACAATGTGTAGAAGATGTTATAAACTCCTGGTCACTTTTAGTGATCGGAAGAGTTTCCATTTTTGAGACTTAAAACTAGCTTGCATAGACCTATAAACCAAATACTTCATATTGAGAACTACAGTCTCCCATTGAAGTAGTGATTTTTTCTGTTTCTACTTGATAAACATCATGCATGGCTTAGCAACTGAAGGGAAAATTTAGTCATAAACACTTCCTCAGATTGTTGGTATAGTCATGGCCATCCTTTGCTGTTCTTATTCATAAATCATAATAGTAAAAAAGGACTAGAGTCTCCTATAGTTGCTTTGGGATGGCCTATCATGCAATTTTTAAATTTTTATTAATAACATTTATTACAATTTATTCAATTTGTCTCCCTGCTGTGGACCCCTCCCTCATCTCCTCACATTCCCACCTTCCCTCCCTCTTCTCCCCCTATGCCCCTCTCCTAGTCCACTGATAGGTGAGGTCCTCCTCCCCTTCCATTTGACCTTAGCCTATCAGGTCTCATCAGGACTGGCTGCATTGTCTTCCTCTGTGGCCTGGTAAGGCTGCTACCCTGAGGGGGAGGTGATCGGAGAGCCTGTCACTGAATTCATGCCAGAGAAATCTCCTGTTCCCCTTACTAGGGAACCCCCTTGGAGACTGAGTCTCTGGGCTACATCTGTGCAAGAGTTCTAGGTTATCTCCATGAATGGTTCTTGGGTGGAGTATCAGTCTCAGGAAAGATCCCTGTGTCCAGATATTTTGGTTCTGTTGCTCTCCTTGGGGGGCTCCTGTCCTCTCCAGGTTTTTCTGTCTCCTCTTACTTGAATAAGATTCCCTGCACTCTGCTCAAAGTTTGGTTATGAGTCTCAGCCTCTGCTTTGATACCCTGATGGGTGGAGTCTTTCAGAGGCCCTCTGTGATAGGCTCCTGTCCTGTTCCCTGTCTTCTCCTGCTTCCAATGCCTATCACATTTTCCCTTCAGAATGAGGATTGGGCATATTCCCTATGCTATTTTTTTAACTCTTACCTTACCTGATATGTTGAAATTGTGCATATTTATAGGGCAGCATACAGTATGTGCCAATGCATGTACCATCAGGAAATAAGCAAGTCAATCATTTATAACTCTTCAAACATGTTTATTTTTTTTGCTTTCAGGAATCATTAGAATTTTTCTTTGAGCCTTTGAGGTATATGATACACTACCTCTATCATAGATGTCCTGCTGAGCACCAGAAGGACCTCTCACTGCCTTCCAGCAGCATCCTAGCATCTCTCTATCAAAGTCTGCTCATCCCGCCATGTCCCATATTTCCTCCACACCCTTCCACTCAAGATTATCAGATCAATATGTTAGAATCCACACAAGGGAACTCATTCAGTACTTGGCCTGTTTCTGTTTAACTTATTTCTCTTAACACTAAGACCTCCAACTGCATCTCTTTATAACAAGTGACAGGATTTTATATACTTCACTTCTAACACACACACATATATGTATATACATATATATATATATATATATGCAGAAGAATATATGTGTATACACATATATGCACACATACACACATTGTACATTGGGCATATATCTATGTCCTATGTTTTTGTGTAGTCTTTCAGTTGATGGATACAAACTGTTTGCGGTGACTATTGCCATAGAGGACACCAGCCTGCAGATGGCGCTCCAACATACTGACTTAAAATCCTCCCAGTGTTTGGACAGTACACTCAAATATCAGCTATTAACTTTTTTAACAAACTTGCACACTCTTCCGTAATGGCTACCGTAATTTAGATTCACACATTGGCTTAGAGTTCTCTTCTCTCCATATTATGGCTAACTCTCCTACTCTATTATATTTTGAGACTATATCCTCGGACGTAAGCAGATGTCTCAGTGTGGTTTGATTTGTCTGTCTCCGGTGACTGGTAAGGCTGACTTTTGAAAACATAGCTGAGGGTTGTTTGCATGTTTTCCACTGACAAAGATCTAGTCAATTTGATTATCTGTGGAAATTATTTTGTTGTCGGGTCACTTGAGCTCCTTTAATATTTTGTTCTTCCATTCTGTACCTGCTATATGGTTTTCAAATGTTCTCTTCCATTCTGTGGGTGTGTCTTTTCTTTCTTGGTGTCTTTATTATCCATTCAAAATCTATTTTTTTTTAATTTTTATTGATTACAATTTATTTACTTTGTATCCCAGCTATAGGCCCCTTCTTCATTCTCTTCCAATCCCACCCTTCCTTCCTCTTGTTCTCCAATGCCTCCTCCCCAGTCCATTGATAGCAGAGATCCTCCTCCCCTTCCATCTGACCCTAGCTTATCAGGTCTCATCAGGACTGGCTGCATTATCTTCCTCTGTGGCCTGGTAAGACTGCCCCCTGCATTGGGGGGAGGTGGTGATTAAAGAGCCAGACAACTAGTTCATGTCAGGGACAGTCCCTGTTCCCATTATGAGGGAGCCCATTTGGAGACTGAGCTGCCATGGGCTACATCTGTGCAGGGATTCTAGATTTATCTCCATGAATGGTCCTTGGTTGGAGTGTCAGTCTCAGAAAAGATCCCTGGGCACAGTATTTTTGGTTCTGTTGCTCTACTTGTGAAGCCCCAGTCCCCTCCAGGTCTTTCTCTTTCTCCATTATTTCATAAGATTCCCTGAATTCTGCCCAAAGTTTGGCTATGAGTCTCAGCATCTGCTATATGTTTATTTTATATTATATGCCTAATATCCACTTACAAGTGAGCATATATCATGTGTGTTTTTCTGCTTTTAGGTAACCTCACTCAAGATGATCTTTTCTAGTTCCCACAATTTGCCTTCAAATTTCATGATTTCCTTGTTTTTAATAACTGATTAATATTCTATTGTGTAAATGTTCCACAATTTCTGTATGTATGCCTCCATTGAGGGGCATCTAGGCTGTTTCCAGATTTTGGCTATTAGGAATAAAGCTGCTAAGAACATGGTTGATCAAATGTTCTTGTTATATAGTTGGCCAAATTTCAGATGTATTCCTAGAAGTTGTATAGCTGGATCTTGAGGTAGAACTATTCCTAATTTTCTGAGAAAGTGCAGATTGATTTCCAAAGTGGTTGTACAGGTTTACATTTCCACCAGCAGTGGAGGAAATTTCTCCACCAGCATGGAGGAACTTTCTCCATGTCCTCTCCAGCATGTGTTGTCACTGGAGTTACTCATCTTAGCCATTCTGATGAGTACAAGGTGAAATCTCAGGGTCGTTTTGATTCCCAGCTCCTTGATGACTAAGGACATTGAACATTTCTTTAAGTGTTTCTCTGCCTTTAGATATTTCTCTATTGAGAATTCTCTGTTTAGGCCTATACTCCACTTTTTAAAATTGGATTACTTGCTTTCTTAGTGTTTAACTTCTTAAGTTCTTTCTATATATTGTGGATATTAGCCCTCTGTCAGATATTGCTAAAACAATCCTATACAATAACAGATCTGGAGGCATTTCTATCTCTGATCTCAAAATGTACTATAGAACAATAGCAATAAAAACTGCATGGTGCTGGCATAGAAACAGAATGGTGGATCCATGGAATCAAATAGACGACCCAAAAAATAAACTCACACACCTATGGATACTTGATTTTTGACAAAGATGCAAAAACCATGCAATGTAAAATAAGATAATATTTTCAACAAATCGGTCTGGTCTAACTAGATATCTACATGTAGAAAAGTGCGAATATATCCATATTTATTGCACAAAACTAAAGTCCAAGTGGATCAAAGACCTTAGTATAAAACCAGACACACTAAATCTGTTAGGAGAAAAAGTGAAAAGAGCTTGGAACTCATATGCTATTTGTATTCGAATGGGGTTGGGGGGGAGTAGATTTGGGTGAGTCAGGAAGAGGAAAGGTTAGTGGAAGAGTTGGGGGGATTAAAACACTAATCAGAATATACTGTATGGGAAATATACTGTATTTTCAGTGAGAAAAATGAAAATAATGCAAGTGTCCATGTTACATGGAATAGAAAGACCATTTTCTTTTCTACCTAATGTTATCAGCATGAATGTGTCCCAAAGCTGTCACCCATGAAACCACTGAATAGGTCACCTGCAAAGCAAATGGGATTTTTAAAAATGCAGCGAGAATGAACATGCAAACACTGAGAACAGTCTGAAATGAACGTTTTCTCACTACTCCTTAGTCCACCCAGGCTTCTATAGCAAGGTACTACAAACCAAGTACCATATATATCTCTCCCTGTTCTGAAGGCTGGGTCTGAAAACAAGGTGGTTGCAGAGCAGTGTCTGGGAAGATCCAGTTCCTCACTGACCGGATGTCCATTTTCTCCCTGCATCCTGCAATTCCATCATTCGGGAGGTGGAGGCAGAAGGATAAGAATTTGAAGATCATTCTCAGCTACCTAGTGAGATTTTTTTTTTTGAGGCCAGCCAGGGCTTGTCTAAAATGAACAAAGCAAAAGAGAGCACACAGACATAGGCAGGAAATATCTGACACAACAGTAATTGCTTAGAAGGCTATAGCTGTAACTGAAGTGACACGGTGGCGCCCAAGCCACCATTGTGTTAACGCATCTAATGCAACCTGTCTGAGCTGGCTGTTTAGCAAGCAGGATAGAAAAATCAACTTTCACAAGATGGCAAGGGAAGTGAGGTAAAACTCTAGATAGGGGAAAGAGGAAAGTGGGCTGAGGATTGGAGGAGCCACTCAAGACAACATAGCAAGAGATGATTCATGGTTGCAGTGGGTAGGGGGAATTCGGTGAATACAAGGTCCTTGCTAGAAGTGGCCAATGGGGTTAAAAAGTAATGCATAGGGATGGACAGTGAGTATGAGAGATAAGGTCAGAACCAGAGGCTTGGAATTGTAGGCCTAGCAGGGACTTTGAATTCAGTTTCAGTGCACCAAGTGATCAAGAGTGGAATGTTCTGACATGTTTTAAAATCACAATTCTCACTTGTTTGGACTGTCCCTGGGTTCTACAGACACATAGGCACATCTAGTAGCCAAGCTCCCAATGGCTGGACCACCCTTTCTAATGTGCTTGGCGAAGACTGGTGATAATAAAGAAAAATGTATTTTTCCATGATGATATGAAGATTTCTGGATTTTTTTTTTTGGGGGGGGGGAAGGCTGGTGATTTGAGAGTGTGTTAAAACTTCATCTGGAAATGAACAACTGGTCCTGATGGTTCAGTGAGCGACTTAGCACTTTGATGGCATCCATGGATTATTCAGAGGTTACTCACATTTTTTGTTTTTCTCTTCACAAGTATAAACTGCTACAGTGAAATTTATCATGACCCATCACTGGTGGAAGATTCCCAAGTAAATGCAACTCATCACCAAAGCATGCATTATGCCTGAGTTATTCTTGATGTCCCTGGTTTTTTAGAGGTTAGTGGTTTGGGAAGGGATATGTGCTCCTACTATCTCTATGTGGGCTCTGTTTCCTCTAGCTTTCCACTAAATGGAAAAGGTTCTGTCTCAGGAACCGAAGAGTTGGAAACCAAGTGCTTAGTAGCCAAGTGATTTATCTTATCCTCAGGCCGTGAGGGAGAGAGTGTAGACGCCAGTCACCATCTGTACACAGGTCTGCCCTGCAGGTGCAGACAGGATCCTGTGAAGGTGGGTGGACATGTTGAGAATTAACACCTGGCTCATTGTTCATGTGCCAGAGCCTCGTAAGAGCTAAAACGCATTCCTGATAGGATGCCCGTCCCTTTGTTTCCACAGCAGCACACCCGCGGTACACATTTCTGCTCTCCAACATTCCCCAGGGGCCTTTCCAAACTGCTTCTCTCCCCGGAGCCTCACAGCTACGCCGTGGGAGCGTGGCCAGATCGCGAGTGCTCCATCGTCTGCGGCCTGAACCTTCGAGAGGCGTGAGAGGGAGAGCATTAATGAAGGCTGTGCCAAGTGGAGCAGTGGCAGACGCAGTGGCCTTTGGCAGAAAAGCAGCTTTCTTTTTAGAAGTAAAGTTAATATTGCCCAAGCCCCAGACGCTTGACTTGGTGTTAGAACTCCCTGTGGGAAATATGTAGAAATAATCTAGATGGCTCTATAGTTATGAAACCTGGCTTTTAAGGTTATGAAAAGAGAACAGGTTGATATGGACACTTTTACGGTGATTTATGGCTTTTTACCCTATCCCGTACTTCTGCCTCTCAGGCCACGTGCAGATGAACTTCGGTATTACAGGAAAGCTTTCATGTTCAAATGAAACACGTGCACACGCACCCTTGCAGAAGGAAGGCAAAGCCAAGAGAGTGTCGAGGTGAAGAATCACGCGAGACAGTTTCTGCGACTCAACAGCCCGCCTCTCACTCAGCGCAGACATCTGTGCGCTCTGCGTCTCCACAGACTTTTCACTTCCAGGATATTTCAGCGCCGCATGATGGGCTTTCTCTGCGTCGCACACACTGAGTTCCCTTCAGGACTCTTCATGGCTGCCGGCATGCTTGACTCCACCTGGCATAACAAGGCACCAAACACTGTACTGGACATACAACCCCGCAGGTCAGCCTTGTGCAAATCAGGCCACTATCTCAGAGGTAATACCTTGTCACCCAACTCTTCTGGTTAAAGGGCGTGGAGGATATCTCTCTGGGAATGCTTTCCTGGTGGTGATGTTTCAGTTCAAGACCTGATCCCATTCCGAAGGATTCGCTCCTGATACCCTGGGTTAGGCTTCTGATCCCAGAGTATGGACACGGCAAGCTTCAGGTCATCAGATGATTAGCTCCCGTCCAGTGCTGAATAACGTCCCACTGACCGAATACATTTGGTTTATTTCAGCGTTCACTTCTGTACAGGCTTGTTCACTGCACTCAGATTTTGTGCTGGTGACTGAAGCTGCTGTGAATGTCCGTGCTCAGCTTCAGTGGAAGTTCTCTTTATGTGGATATAGATAGAGTTAAATACCAGGCTCATTTCCATTGTTTCAAATGGCTAAAACTATTTAATGTCATAAGAAATTTCCACGCTGTCTTTCAAGATGATGGTACCGTTTGGCATTCTGCCAGGTTCTGGTTTTTGCTGTTCTACCCACGATTTATTAATGTCTTCAGAGCTGTTAAATTCTGTGCGTCCTGTTAAATTAGGCTGGCATCTCATCATGTGCCTATTTACCTTTATGTAGCTTCCTTCATTGATGGTGTGTCAAGATCTGTGGTGAATTTTAAAATCAACATGATTTATATTGTTTTTTTTTTAATATTTAGTGTGTTTTGAATAACAGTAGTTTGCCACAAATAAATCTTTAAATTTCTTTCTGTGGCTCTTTTCATTCTTGTACCATTGTCTTTTCAAAGTGGAAAGTTTTAATATTAATGAAACTTATTAATGCTTTTTATTTTTTCTTTACACATCAGGAGTTTTCTGATGGATCTTAAGATCTCAATATCAACCCATCCACCCAGATTTTCTATAGTTGTCTTTGGGAAATTTGCACCTTTCATTTTATATTACATTTAGGTCTCAGACTGCAGACTGTCTCTGTCTACATGCAGATTTTATCAAGTAATTATTGGCCTCTTGTTTTCTTATCACTTTATTTTGCTTCTTTATCCATCGTTTTTCCTGCAGTGTATCCACTCACCATTTTTGCATATATATGAAATCCAGAGAAGTGTAAGGTAACCGTTTCCTAAGAATATACCAAACAAGTTGGCCATGGTAGCTCACATCTGTAACCCTACCACTCACAATGTTGTAGAAAAAGAACTGCTGTATTGGAGGCCAACGTTGCCTAGCCTACGAGCATATTACATATATGTGAGAAAGCAGCTGATGTAAGTAGCATTGACACTGATTGGAAATCAACCATTTTTTATGATATTCAAGGCACAAATCTGAAAGCTAAAGCAATTTTCTACACTGTGAATTTACCCAATGGGAAATGTGGAGGTGACTTCATATTTCTAACCAAGACCCCCCCCCCAACCTTCAGAAAGGAAGCCAGCGCAAGGCAAGCCCTGTATGACTAGCTAGGCATATCTTGAGTGAAGCAAAGATTCATACATGTGGGGTTTTGTTTGTGTTATCCTTTGTAAAAAGTGAATTAATTGTGTCCATTTATTACAAAACAGTGAAGGAAATAGAAGGATATTTTCCAAGAAGCTTGATATAGTCAATGAAACAAATACTATTTCACTTCATGTTATTATTATTATTATTATTATTATTATTATTATTATTTCATTAACTACTGTGCTAAGGCAATGTGCACTATGCCTGACTATCCAACATGTAGATGAGAGAAAAAAATGTCTTTAGTTCAAGATTTATTTTCTCATTTCTACATGGGTCACTGCACTAAAGCCATTCATTCTAAAATAAAATTGAGCAATAGTTTGGGGATTTAATCCACATATTCTCTCTCATTCTCTTTTTTAGTATATGTTGTTCTGGAAAATGACTTTCATCCTTATATAATTTTATTAGGTGTAACAACAAAAGCATTAACCATATTTATTAGGTGTTAATAGGTATGCAATGTCTTTACTTTTAGGACAGCTGAATTAAGTGGCTCAGTGTCAGAGAGCCTATAGTTCTAAGCAATGTGTGTTCTGCGTTTCCTAATACCTCACACGGGCAGCAAGAGGCTTGATTAACTCATTCTGCTCCACTTTGAAGGTTCAGATTTTAACCTATTCATCGATCGTACACGTACACGTGGATTGCGAAACTCTACCTAATATCATGTACTCAATTTAACAAGATTGAGACATAGTAGCCAGCTATAATGGATTGAGTTACAAATAATGGAGGGCTTTGTTTGTTTCATTGGGATAACAATTTAGCAGCTGTTATGTTCCTTGCATAAAATTAGTTCAGTGGCATATACGAAATTGGAATATGGTTTAAATTATCATTTCAGGGCCTGTTAGCGTTAGAAATAAAACACGGACAATAGAAGTGGGAAAGGCAACCCTGACACCTTCTCCAACACCCATATGTGTTAACTGTGATGATTTTGACAGGACCGTGGCCTCTAGCCACACAGGTCTGAAGCCCTGACACCCTGACTCACCTATAAACAGCTTTCTGTCCTTGAGTGCTAGTGCTGGCTTGCTCCCTGTACTACAGGTAAAACATTGTGAAGCAGCAATCTCAGGAAGCGATAATGGGCTCCCGCTCTAGAGCAGCATTTCAGGGTTAGGCTTAATTACCTCGGGATATTGCTTACTGTATATTTCTGTGACTCAGGACTAAAACCACTGTGTGAATTTTACCGCCAACTAGACAGCTCCATGGCCACGCATTGCCATGAAGGTGGCTGAGCAATATGGGAAAAGAGTGAGACTTCTGTGAAGACTAAACATTAACAGTACACTTTCAATTAAAACTAGTAACCTTTCTCGAGCATGTACATGAAATCAAATGCGCAATGCAGTCACTCCATCTACTGTCTGCTCCATGTGGCAAAACTAGTAGCAATTTGATGAAAGAGTATACAGCTCTGTTACAGAAGGTTAAGAAGTGTGTGTGTGTGTCTCTGTGTGTGTGTGCATGTGTTTGTGTGGGAAGGTATGAGTGAGTGTGTGGGTGTGATATATGGGAATATGTAATCCAACAGTGAAACCGAGGCAGAAAAATAAGCACATGGTCAGAGTTTATGGAATAGTGTATATGTCTGTAATTAAAAAAAAAAAAAAAAAGACTCAGGAGGCTGAGGCACACAGGCCTTGAGTTCCAGACCAGCTCACATCACATGTAACATTTTATTTAAAAGTCAATTATGTCCATGATAAAATAAATTAAATACATCAGAAGAGTATTTTAATAAGAAAAGAGTTGTCTGCGTGCCTTTAGTTTTATACAGTTCTTAATGGATTTTATAATTGCTTACCACATTTGAGTGAACAAAGTATTATGAAATACAAGTTGTAACAGAAGATATAGTTAAAATAAAAGAGATGTGAAGCCCAAGACAATAAATCAAATGGGTAAAAGTTGGTAAAAATAAGCTTCAAACGTGAACTATAAACACTCACAATAACATGGGAATGTTAAAAGAGGAATAGTGATTTTTTAAATTGAATAAAATTAAGAATACATGTAGGAGTGAAAAATAAGTACAAGTTCTGGTAAGTACAACTTCAGTTCTTCTGCTTAGAGTCTTTGTTTTAGTAGATGCATGACAAAAGAAAGCAAATCTTTGTGAGGCTGCAGACAAGTCTTTCTCTCAGTGGGTTCTGCTGTGAGGACCACAGAAAGAACAGAAAACCAGGCCTCGAGATGGAGAGAACACAGCCACATTCTGTTTCAGCCTTACCATTGCCTGTGGCAGGTTCTAAGATGCACCAATAAAATCTGGCATCATATTAGGGCTTACATTGCCCATCTGTCATAAGCAAACAGTCACGGGCATAAAATGTTCAATAACACTCATGTTTTGGACAACAGTAGTGAAAATTATGATCAAACCCCCGTCCCGTTGTGAGAACAAAAACATAATGACAGAATCTTAGTGGAGTGAAAGCTAACAAAATACTGACGCTTCCGTGAGGAGATTCCAGTTAAAATCCAAAGTGACAGAGTTAATCACAAGAAATCAGGAAAACATATTTTTATGGAAACTCTGGGGGGAGGATACAAGTTTTGAGCTACTGTGAAGAATGGAAAATTTTATTTCCTGTACTGCAAAAACTCTACTATGATATTTAAAGAAAACAGAACCAGAGAGGAGTGTGTGAAATAACTGGAGATTAGGCGGGCGGGAAAGTTCGGGCTTACATAAAGTTTTGAAATTGGTGCAAAGTGGAGGATTGTGTTTCAGAACACAGTAAGGACTGGTGAGGCGGGAGGCGGGGAGTCACACGGAGGACTCACCACTGAAAAGAATGCTCTGTTCTGTGTGGGATCTGGGCCGCAGGAGAGCTGGGCGCGGAGCTGGATGGATTCAGTAGAGTTCTGTAGGGTGGCGGGTTGTTCAGCGTACGGGAAATGTGCACACCTCCGGGATCAGACATTTGGCTTACGAATGAAAATCCGTTTTCAGATAATATGATTTTCCTAACTTTTGACTAGAAATGGTTCTCCATAGTGTTACTTTAAAGAAAACAGAACTTCTTCAACTCAGTGGCTGGCTCTTTGACCTCCCCACCCCCCGTGGGAGGAGCAGCCTAGCTAGGCCACAGAGGAGGACACTGCAGCCAGTCCTGATGAGACCTGCTAAGCTAGGGTCAAATGGAAGAGGAGGAGGACCTCCCCTATCATGGACTTAGAGAGGGGTAGAGAGGAGATGAGGGAGGGAGGGTGGGATTGGGAGGAAATGAGGGAGGGGGCTACAGCTGGGATACAAAGTAAATAAACTGTAATTAATATAAAAAATAAAAAATTTATATATAAAAAGAAAAATAAAACATGTGCACCAGCTAATACTTTAATGCTCAGCTACCTTCCTTTTGTGCGAGGTAGACTCCCTCTTCTACTTTAAAGCAGATGACTTGCAGCACGACTGGTGTAGTTCTCTTTTCAAACAGCAAGGGGCGCTCGTGTGTAAGCTTGCTGCCCGGTTCCGGGATCTGCGGCATCTAGAGCTTGGTTGGAGATGGCACAACTGACTTCCCACCTCTATGTGTGTCTCCAACAAAGAGCAGCTCCACCTCCTCTGTTGCCACTTATGGTGTTGTTGGGTTTTTATTTTATTCCCCTTTTATTCAATCAGAAGAAAGAGAACAAAACAAACCTCAGTGAAGTCAGAACACAGAGCATATAAAGAAAATAATATTCCTTCCATCAGTTGTTGAGCATGTGCCGAACACTTTGCTCCTGATCTTAATAGGCCCGAATCGCCAGGCTTCCCACATAAAGGAAGTGCGTTTCTGAGTAATTAAACACCTGTCAAATGATTAAACAGTAAAAACCTGAGGCAGGATTCAAATTTAAGCAAAGCACAGCCAATGGGATCAAGCCTCCCCAGACCCCATGTTGAAATAGACACCCTGGGATGTAGAACACACCAGCAACCCCACCCCAGCATTCCCACCCACTTAACAAAGACGTTTCTGTCCGTTTTCATATGTTAATGCTCAAGTCAAATGCCTTCCACAAACCCTTTGAGCCAGACAGCGATTTCTTCCATCAGAGTGTTTATTAGAATCCCACTCATGTCCCAGTCTTGATGTAGCTGTGCTCTGTGGGTGCTGGGTGAACATGCCTTTATCCAAGAGGAATTGAAAATGAAATGGTATGAAATTGAGACTTGCACTGCTCTAGACCTTCGGAGCGCGGCTTTGCACCGAGGAATCCACCGGGCACGCTTCTGTAGCGGGGTGTAATTAGGCTGACAGTCAATGTGAGCTCTTGAATAAAAAATCAGGTCAAGGATTTATTATTATTATTATTATTCTTTAACTTTAGATGACTCTGAAGATTTTGTAATTTCTCAGACGCCTATAATAAAAATCACAGTGCACCTCAGTGGTTGCTGATCCCATGCTTGGCAGTTTCCACGTGTGGATGGCCAAAGATAAAGCTCCTGGACTTCAACGTACTGGTCACTTAGGCTTAAACAATGTTAATATTTACATACAACCCTCCCCCCCAAAAAAACATTCTAGTAAAACTCTCTCTTCCGTAAGCAACCGTATGTCAGTGGAGCCAAGTTTGAAGATTCTGGTCCATGCTGTATGGTGATTGTATAATATGCTGAGTTCTTGGAAACACTGAGTCTTGCTAGTTACTGGGATGTATAAGAATATTATAGTTAAAGGGTATAAATATTGTCTGTGATAAGCCACTAGTAGGGTCGCTGGAAAAAATGCTTAGGGTGTCACATCTATATTCACATACATGTGAAGACACATGTCTGTTGTTCACGCACACGTACCTCGTGAGCGGGTGCATGCCCGCGTGGGTGTATATGTCTATGAATCTGTAAGCAGTGCTGCTTTGCATGCGTTCTTTCACGTGGAAGCATGCACACATGCCTCTGTGTGTAAGAGGTCATGTTCATGTGGGCGTGTGCATGTGTGCACGCATATGTGTGAGCAGATGCTTAGTGTCTTTCCTCAATAAACTGCCATCTTTCTCCTGGAGACGGGGCTTCTCACTGAAGCTGGAGGACGCTGACCCAGCCAGGCAGGCTGATGAGTGAGGCCTTGAGGTGCTCCAGTTTCTGACTTCACAACACTGCACGCATCAGGCTTTTGCAGAGGATGCTCGGAATCCAACCTCAGGGCTCCACACTTCCACAACAAGCCTTCACTGACTGAGCTATCTCTCGGCCCCTTCAGTGTGTGTCTGAAACCCAGTTTATTATTTTGATAGAGCCACTGTTTTATCAATGAGTTTGTTTTTCCCTCCATGGCAGACAGAGCATCGCATGACTATTTTTCCCCCATTTTATCCTCTCTATTTATCAGACTAAATCTTGAAAGAGAGATGAGTTAGGCAACTTCTAAATCCCAAGTGCCAAAGAGATATTAAGAAATCAAATGAACACTAGATCCAAGCGCTCAGGTTGTGTTCACATGTCCAAATCCCTCTTTCTGCTAACAGAAGGATCACTGTCAGGTGAGCATAGAAGATGAATATGTTTTCCAGGGCGGTCTAAGCTGTCTCCTGGCTGACCCCAAGCCACACATTTACCATTTCTTTAACACACTCATTTTCTTTTTTTCCTGTGAGAAAACCGGTCAGGACCAGTGACTATTACCATGTCCATATGCTCCACAGTCCTGCAATTTTATCCCCTAATTAAACTGAGGGCCAGGCCTCCATCTAAGATCACTTGCCACAGCAATACAGCTGAGTAGGCAGGAAGACAATTGTCTCCGAAACTTTTTGGTTGACACAATTATGTTGTGTCATTATAATTATTGCACCATGTAACAGGAACAAGGCGACCCTACATCATAGTTATGGCACCATAGAATGAAACTATGGTGGCCAAGAATTCACAGCTCAAATTTCCAGTGTTAGGAAATGACTTTATATGGTTGAAAACTGTGATAAATCCAGATAATTCCAACCGAACTAAAACGTATGTTCACCGTGACAAATGTGCGGTTCTATACATACCCATCGCCGACCTGGCGTAATACTCCGGGAATATGGCTCTACCTGGAGTGAAAATTACAGAAGAGAGTTAACGAATGGAGCCTTTCCTACTGTTGTGGGAAACTGCTGATAATGAATGCATTAAATGCTGTGACTAGCGCAGATGCTAATGACTGACAGAAAACTGAGATATTCTTTTCTTACGAATGTGTGTTTGAAACACTCTTGAGCTCATTTACACTTTGCATTTGTTAATTTTCAAAATCTTTTTAATGAGAATTGAACGACATTATCTTTGTTTAAAGAATAAATGGCAAGGCATTTCAATGACAAGACGTGTGGTTCAGGGGTTAGGAACAGTGGATGTCGTGGCAGAGGACTGGAGTTTGGTTGCCAGCTCCATTACGGTGTCTTAAAACCACCTATAGCTTCCGGCTCGGCAGATCTGACACCATCTTCTGGCGTTGGCATGCACTGGAAACAAAAGTGGTGCACAGAAATATTTGAGCAAAATTTCATACACATGAAAAATAAATAAATCTTAAAAAAAAAGTAATGCAAAAAGAAAAAATAGACCGACTGAAGAGGATGCAGAATGCTTCCTGAGGGTAAATTTGGGGAGATATGTCTTGGGCCAGGTTTCTGCTGGGTTGTGACTTATTTTATACCTATTGATCAGGGAGGGTGTTATAATGATATGTAATGTAATATGTGGGACACCATGCTGTTCACCGAAAATCATCTGTTTAGATATGTTTTCTTATTTTTACTGTTAAGGGAAATTTGGGCAAATCATGGTGCCTTGAGAGTGGCTACGTGGAGAATCAAGTTTAGGATGTCTAAGCTGTTCCAAAAATGCTCCAAAGTCACCTTGCTTCTTCTTTGTGTGTTAAATGCTTTCCCCATGCATTGGGTTGGAATTTTTATGATTATCCTTGACTGTTCATACAGTGGTCATCTGCAATTATCCCAAATGGATAGAGTAAATAAAATTTCCAATTTATTGTCCCCTCAACCCTCCTTGCCAATGGGGATGTTGTGAACCATACTGGGAAGGAGTCCAATAATTATAAGACACACATTGGAAAGGTCATTGAAGTTTAAATTCAAACCCCAGTTGAGAAATAGAGAGGCTTTACTAAGATTTTTTTTCCAAGTCAAAATAATCTTATATACATTTTTTAAAAATTCATCAAAGATATGTAAAACCTATCAAAAGATCTTTCATTAAATGGAAAACAGGTATGCAAAACATACTGTTGTTTATGTAAGGTTCAAGCATGTTAAAAATATTATATATGATTTTTTTACTTTTATTTTATTGCAATTAAATTTAAAACTTTGAGAACAGTGCTATAGAGGTTGAATAATCTGTGCAGATCTCTTGCCTGTCTCTGTTGAGATGTGATCTCCAGACTTGGGTAGGTACCAATTCCTCTTTCACAGTGCAGCTTCATGACTGGGTGAAGAGATGGGGCATTGAATATCTCTTTATTCATCTTTTTATTCCCAACATTTTATTGTTTTTCACAAATGCATTATAAAAGGAGTAACTGTAATCTTCATTTAATCTTGTCATGCCTATCAAGGCCCATAATCATCAAATAAGAA
Organism: Rhombomys opimus; assembly: GCA_010120015.1. NCBI lineage: Eukaryota > Metazoa > Chordata > Mammalia > Rodentia > Muridae > Rhombomys > Rhombomys opimus. The sequence goes on along the minus strand of REGO01000246.1, from coordinate 2,185,417 downwards.
TAGTATTGCTTTTGTGTTTTCTACTAAAAGCAGTACTTAGTTCAGCTTTCACATTGTCTTACTGAGTGTGAATGCCATGACGTATGTGCTATGTGAGAATTATTTTGCAGTGTGGGATTAGAACAACAGCGTGGCTCCTTTGAAGTCATAAACAGCATAAAAAATGTAATAGTTTGTGACCACACAACGGAGGGTTCCATTTGAAAATTCATTCTGCTCACTTGCTTTGGCTTTTGGCAAGCAACTTTCAGTAAGAACCAAGAAATAAACAGCTCAGCGGAGGGAAGGGTTCCGGCTTGTGCTGTTTCACAGCCACGAGGCAACATGATTACCACAAGACCGGGTTCAGATAATCTGTGAACTCCAGGACAGCACAAGAGTATCAAAATGCCATGAATAATGCCGAGGAATTAAAGCTTTTCCTTATAATCATCTATATGATTTCTAAAATCTTCATATGTGAGAGAACTGTTCTCATGGAATAGAATAAAAATCTGTACAATACTGAAATAAAGAGATGCTTCAAGCTGTGAAACGCCATCTCAAAGTTTAGAATTCTTCATAACAGAATCACAGTACAGCAATATAAATAGTAAATAGCATGGAATGCTTTATGCTACGAAACTGAGAAATGCAGACTGTAAATGTGATTCCCAAAATGTGACTGACACATATTTTGCTCAGTATTGTGAGAACTAAGGCATTTGTGACATTTCTCCAGATTCACCTTGCCTCACAAAGATTGGGAAAGACTCCTACTTCTATCAGAAGAGGTTTCTCCCATTGGGTCATTCTGAGGCAGATCTGAGACTTCTCCATTGTTTCAAACTCCCCACTCATTTTGACCCTGTTAGTTTTAAGACAGCAGTTTAGATGATGTTACTTCAGGTCACTTGAGACTCTTCAACTGCTTGCTGTATTTCAGATCCAGGTGGTACTGCTGCCATAGCTCACAGACACAAACAGAAATACATACAAACACATATACACCATAGTCCACAGATGCACATACATAAAAATCCATACACATACACACATACATATAGACATACATACACATGCAAACACACATCCATGCACTCACATACACAGAGAAAAAACACATAAACATACATTTAGACACACACACACATATACATATATACAGACAGACATATGCACACACAAACCCATGAAATAGACATATGTACCCATACACGAAGATAGACTCACAAACATAGAAACTATATACATACGTATATATAGGCAAACACTCATACATACCTTCACACATTATATCTTATACATATATACGCATATATGCATTATATCCATATGCATATGGATACGGTCAGATCCTGGAATTACAGGCAGTTGTGAGCTGCCATGTGGGTTCTGGGAAATAAACCCAGTTCCTCTGAAAGACAGTCCTCCTAACCACTGAACCACCTCTCCAACCCCCCAGGAATCATTATTATAGACTACACAGTCCATGTCTGCTGAGATTCAGAACTGGCTCTTCTATTTTCTCTTTATATTATTTATTGGAAAGAAATGCCCCTATTTAAGACAAGCTATATTTCCTTGAGAGCAGAAAATACATGCTTGAAAAATATAAAGAAAATCTCAGTCTAACAAAGAGTCTTTAATTTGCTCCATCTATCTATCTATCTATCTATCTATCTATCTATCTATCTATCTATCTATCTATCTATTTCTGGGCATGGAATCAGAACCTCTCCACAGACAGAGGTTTTACAGTCATAGAACCCAGAAAGCCTGACCTTGATTAAACAGAGTCAGCCCATCTTCCCAGAGGGACCTAATGTCACTGCTGTTCTTCTAACAAATACTGATCAGTCCATAATTTTATTTATAAATGTATACACCATCAATGAGGAGACACATGTAGCCTTGATATATTTCCAAGCAATCTTCCAAGAAACACAGGTATTTATATCTTAAAATACATTAGATTTTCTTGAAACAGTATATTCCTTTCTTTGTTTTTGGAGTCAAAGTCCAAGATATAATTTGTCCTCATGTTTAATGATGTCACTATGACCCTAAAGGAACTAATTAATTTTATTTAGCTGTAATTTTTTTCTTATCACTATCAATGTGGTGAGTGGTTGTGTATTCTGAGGTTGAAGGAGTGAGCCTGGAAATAGAATGATAATCAAATAAGACACATCGCACACATTAGTAACAATACGAATTTATATCTGAGTAAGCGTGTGGTTTGCGATATCTAATGTTTTCTACAAATCATTGGTTACTGAAATTCAATATAGATTTCTTAAGAGTTTAAACTGAACATCTAGAACTTGCCTACTCTCCCTAACCCCCAGGCTCACGAATCATTGTGGAAGAAGAAGCAGAGAAGGATTGTAAGAGTCAGAGGTAATGGAGTCTGCACTGAAAAGTGTTGGTGGGACACAGCAGGCCTGGTACATCCATGAACTCAGTGAATGCACAGAATCTGTGACTACGCACATAAGACCAGACAGAACCCTAGCACGGACGGTGGGGAAGAGAGGGACGGATTCGTGAACCTCGCTCCAATCTGAGTAGCTATTGGTAACTGAGAGATTCTAGGAAAAGGAGAGTCAGTCCTCTTTAGAGAGGCAGTTGCTCAGGGAATAGCCATGTTCCAATAGATGGTCCTACACTCGTGCACAGTTGTTTTTGTTCATTAAGATGGCATGCCCTCTGTTTGGGGAGAAGTTCATACAACAAAATGAGGATGTGTCTTTTGTGGGTTACGAAGTTGCATAATGGGGAGATTGTTTGTGTACTTAGGACAGAATCTGAGGTGGTTAGTTCCATCTCTGCTCTTCACATTTGAGGAAAAATTAAAGAATATTTAAGAATTTCTATCATCATTATGCTGCAAGAAGCATAGACATAATGTTTAAGGTCTTAATTTGCCGTATCAATCATTTATCCACCATCTTTCTATCTTATCTATTTTTTCAGTTGTTCCAGGATCTTTGCAGTTTGGAATCTCATTACCTAAACCTTAGGTCAAATACTTATCACTGTGGATCATGCAGCCACATTTCAGTTAATGTTTTGTGTTTTAAAAACACTCTCTCCTGGAAGAATAGCTTGTTTTTCCATCATCATCATCATCATCAAACTTGTGAGGTTGTCATATAATTTTGAAAGTGTCAACCTCCATGTTCATGCAGATATGAAATTTCCTCCCTGACATCTCAGAAGGCACACATATCAAGTGTCCTATGATGCCTTTGGAAAGCTAAGCCTTGCGTAAGCAGGAGTTTCTAGTCTCCAGGGAAGACAGATAAGACTCCTGTGAGTCATCAGTCCCCAAAATTATGATAGAATATTAATATACAAGTCTCTTCAACTGAGAAAAAAAATGTGGATTTGAAGTAGATTCTTGTAAAAGTCAGACAGAGAAATTTTGGATTTTAGTTTTTATTGTGGAATATGGGAGATGTTAAATGGTAAATTTATCATAGCTGTTCTAATTCTCTTTCTTACTCATCTCAGTGAGCATTTTTGTCCCTCCAAAGATCAGCAGCATCTTGTTCCCTCCCGCCCCCACAGGCTCTGACGTCCATACTATTCTGGCCTTTATTCTTAAAACATTGACTAGATATCCTGTGTTTTGGGGTAGGCTGATTTTTGTGAGTTATTTATTTGCTCCCTTTCTTCCTTGGCTCTGAGTTATTAAAAAACTAATGTTCACATGAGACCAAAATCACATTCGACTTTAATATGTAATCTAATAGTCTACTCAGACTGATATCTTAAGGTGTAAAAATTATGAACTGTTCTAATATTTTAGTAAGAATTCAATTCATGTGTTCTGATATATCTGTGATAGTTTGGCACTGGGTCATCTGAATAATGTTTTACAATCCCATTTGTTTAAAATTATGTTCATTTTATAATATGTGAACTAATTTTTTTTTTTTTTTTTACGTATTGGTAAGACAACAAGTTTTCAAGTATCTCAACTACACTGGGACTATTTCAGTTAATCCAAATTTAAATAAAATGAAGCTTGACATTTGACGAAATTTTTTCATTGAACATTTTGCTCCTTCATGTAATTTGCTAAACCATGTCTAATTAACCTTAAATATTCCACCGAAGCCTGGGAGGTGGGAAAATAGAAGGAAGAGAAAACAATAAGACAAGCTGTCATGTTTTTCTAACGAGGACAGCACTGACTGTATTTGAATCTGTAACGCTGAGAGAGCCATTTCTCTTGCTTTCAACCTCATTACTCTAAATTAATAACATACCGCAATGGGATCCACGCTGCCCCGATTGTACCGAGTGTGGGGACACTGTGGTGATGTGCTGTCTGGAAGGTGACGAGGGCGTGTGATAAAACTGTGGAAAGAGATGACTTTACGCCCCGCTTCCTCACATTATCTCCACTTCTGTAACTTTTTCAATTAAATTTCAACAAAAATGTCAATGCCGAAGTGGTTTCCAATCCCTCATCTGCCTTTTGTAAAGACACTCAATTGTGTGCTGGGAAGTTACTTACAAAATATTGCTGAGCCTGCAGCTCCAATGCACCCACAAGTCTGGAAAAATTTTTAGGTCTAGCTCACTTAATGTAAACTTTTTTTTTTTTTTGCCTTTTCATAGTGTTATTTTTTTTCCATTATGTGCTTGCCAGATGAACCCCGATGTCAGTTCTTAGGAGAACATAATAAAGTTTATATTTCTGTTACTCAGAGTTTTAGAGGTAGTTTAGGGAATTCTCCTATTATCTCTCTGCAAAATAATATTATGCAGGGTCACATCCCCATTTGGGGCTTATGAAATGCCTATGAACTTTCTCTTGTTTTCAATTTGAAGTTTCTTTTGTGGCTCTACCTGAGAGTTTCTCTAAATAACAGGTGTCTGCTTCCAAGGAAAGCTGCCTGTTACCTTGTCAGAGCCTCAAGGCATCAACAGGAATAATTATCTAAATTCAAAAACAATAAAAAACTTCTCTTCTTAATTTGAGATGGTCATATTGAACAATTCCCCCTCCCCCATTTAAATGATGCTTGGTAGGATTTGGGGCCTAGGTTTAACACAAATATTCTTCAAATGATAAAGACAGAAATACCTCAGCTTATGTTTTCACATTCCAATAAACCCACTGGTAAGTTGAAAGTATCACGTTTAAACTGCAGTTAATATGCCTACCCGATGGAACAGCTGAGCAAGCCCTTCTTAAAGATATCAAACACATTTGCATAGCCTACAGCTAGCCAAGTAATCTAACATAAAACTTATTTTATAGTGATGAGTATCCCATGTGACTTCCTGCATTCTATACTGGATGTGTGAGAGGAATGACTCTGTGCGCTTTCACTATAAAAATGTTCAGTGGGAATCACTGGAGAAATAATCTCCACCCAGTTAAGAGTTCTCAAATTGTTTTTTTCAGAGGACTCCATTTCTGTTCCCAGCTCCCATGTTGTGTAGCTCCTGTAACTCCAGCTTGGGGATCTGAAGATCTGAAGTAGTAAATATAAAAAAAAAATGACTGTTAGATTATATAATATTTATTATTATCCCTAAGATTATCACAGCTGTATCATTTAACTGCTATCACAAATAATAAGACACAGACACTTCTAATTGCCTTATTACCCTTAAGGCAGGCAGATATTTCTACCTCATCATTCACCTCTCAGCCCCCATCTGATGTCATCCACCTTAATTATCCTCATCTGAACTATCTTTTATCCATAATCTCAACGTACTTGCTTATACTCTTCATCTGGGCCTTTTTACTCCCTTAGTGGAATCCTTTCTCCCAGTCCATGTGGTTTCTTCTCCACACTAACCCGTCATGGCATCCTCCTTTCTCTTCTTTTCCTGTCCATCTGTCCATCTGCTTCCTATGATTCTCCTGTCCCAGAAGCCCAGGAACCTTGGCCACGCCTACCCCATTCTGCCCTACCCAGGTATAGGCCATTTAAGCAACCAATCAAGTATGTCTTAAATAGGTTTACAAAGCAAGAATAGGTGTAACCAGATCTTGAGGGCCAGAGACACACATCAGACCAACCTCCAACAGGGTCTGCACCTTTACTCAGGAACAACCCAACCTCCCGCCCCTAACAGATGTAAGTAAAAGTAGAATAAATATTTAGAAAGATATTAGACAGTAAGACACATGGGATATTTTATAAACATGAGGATGTACAAAGGCATAACACAGAGTATCCAAAACTGATGGGTGACACTTTTGTTAACCAGAGTCAGGAGAGGTAAAATTCAAGGTCAAGTCAGAATTTCAACCTAATACAAATTAAAGTTGAGATGCTGTATTTTCCTAATATCTTATTGCCCTCCCCCAAGATGTTGGGATATGAACAACAATCAGAGAGAAGATCAGGAACACATTGCTCAGGCTAGAAATGTGGCCAGGATAGAACATTCCAAATACCCCATGTAGAACCCTGTCTAGGAGTGAGGCCCCATGGCCAACAGCTTCCACTGCTTCTGATGGCAGACGAACTAGCTCGTGAGAATGTATTCAAATGCGTGAGGCTACAGTAGACGTTTCTCTTTATACCATAACATGTGTTTGAAAGGTGTATTTTAAACTTTGATATGGAAAAGCAAAGAGTAGGCAGTGAAATGGCTCATGCTTTTCAGTTTCTCCAGGAACTTCGAGCAGTTGGATGTTAAGTGTGGCAAGGAAATGTATGTAGCATGTAGCATGTTCCCAAGGGAGGAGGCATTGCAATGTGCAGTTCCTTGTATTTTTACTACACTGAATAACACTTGTCAAAAAGCAGGATCTCAAAGATATTTGATTAATGCTGAACTAGGAAAATATTTGAAAATTTATGATTTAAAAAATATTTTTTGGCTGGTTATACGTGTAGACGTGTGTGTATGTGTGTGTGTGCACGTGTGTGTGCCTGTGTTTGTGTATGTGAATGAGAAAAGTGAGTCAAACTCAGGACACTATATGAACAACATATGGGTACTATTATTATATTTGGTGCAGATCTTATGAAAATCAAGGGTTCTAAAGTGGCCTGCCAAACTTAAAAAAAGAGAGAGAGAGAGAGGTCATTGAATGAATTGATATTTGATGGATAAATAACATAAAAGGATAAAAGGTGGCAGGGATTTGAGGTAATTTATTAGGCTAAAATTAATTGATTAATTTTATGAGATACTAGAAAACAATTGTAATGATTGTTTAGAAGAACCTGAGTGGCATGATACATTAGACTTCGTACATAACACTCAGGGTTACTGGAAAGTACTCAGAGAAGAAGAAGAAGAAGAAGAAGAAGAAGAAGAAGAAGAAGAAGAAGAAGAAGAAGAAGAAGAAGAAGAAACAAATTTAAAAATGCATTTATTTCTGTAATATTCCAATATAGATAGAAAAGAAAGGTAAAGTCAAGCATGGATCAACCTAAGTGAAATGTCTGGAAGGAGGAATGCAGATCTGACCCTCCATCTGAGAGAGCAGACAAAGAGATCTTTTCATAGGTGATCTATCTGGCCAATGGGAGGTGGCCTGTTTCTGTTCTTACCTGGTATGACAGGTGGATTTCAATGCTCTCTCCATCTCTGCCAAGGTTTTGGGACCACAGACTGTACTCAAGGGCCTTTTAATCAAATAGTTGATGGATAACTATGTGTGGAGAATGGGTCCTCACTGCAGAGTTTCCATTCTGAATCTCTCCTACTCATATTTGTGGTCTTTGTATCAGATAGTATTTCTTACCTTCCATTCTTTAGCACATCTTGTCTCTATAAATTTCTGACTCCTTTCAGAACTCTCTTTTCCACTTCACATTTTGCCCCCATTAGCAGAACACCTGGCTGTGAGGAACCGACTAGCAACTTTTTGACGTGGTTTCAGAAAATAGACCACTTTCTTTTTGCTGTTTCTGTGCAGACAAACGAAAAAAAAAATAAAACAAAAACCCTTAGGGGGATTAGGTGAGAGAGGAGAGAAATGAAATTGCCATCAACATATAGGGAAACAATTCCTTATAGAATACAGCATCTCATTTTCAAAAAAGCAAAAATCAAATGAAACACACAGATGACTGCAAGACGGAGGCCCTGTGGAAAATTTAAAATTCTATTTAATGAAGAAAGAGTATAAAATTGAGAAGAAAGTTGAGAAAAGTGTATTAATATTCATGGAACATTGTACCTAGAATATAACCTCACCTACAAATACATTCTAAGGTTGGTAAGTCAGAGCAGCAGACAGTGTATTTTAGATAATCACTGAAGAACTGATTAGTAAAACCATGTGTTCTCAAGAGAAACAGGAAGCCAAGACCCAGCCTTGAGCACAAAATAATAGCTAGATAGATAGATAGATAGATAGATAGATAGATAGATAGATAGATAGATAGCCATTTTAGTTTTTACATATTAACCAACACAGGCTTACAGCTGCAGTAGAATCATACACACACTTGGGATTGGTGCAGCTACACCTAACCTAAATCAGAGCTACACCTCTGATTTTCCCTGTCTTGACTGGCAATGCCCTTTCTATTCTAAAGAGCATTTATGCCTGAAGTCAGCCAGAGACCCAACGTTGAGTGACTTTTAATTTAATCAATTATTTCTTTGACTTGCTTAGGTCAAAACAACCACCACTATCCCTAGTGTGTGTAGATTAATGCTGTAACTTGACTGGTCTCAGTGCAGACACAGTTTCCAGCTTTTGTATCATTTTCAGCTCCAGTGCATCCTTCCAAGTGGAAAATGATGTCTGTTTGTTTTCTAAGGAGAGAAAAGTATGGATCCACAAGAGGAGAAGAGGTAGGAGGAGCTGGGAGAAGTAGGGGAAGGGGAATTTCTAATCAAATATACTGCTGGAAAAAAATGTTTTCAATAAAAGAAAAAAATTACAAATTCTGTTGTGAAACTTCACAAGGTTTAGCCATCTCAATACAGTCCTGTATTTCATTTCCCAAACAAGACAACACAGCCACCATGATGATGACAACAACAAATTCATCAATGTTTTCTTTTTTATGTGTTTGCTTGTGTTAACTTGCTATGCAGCCCAGACTGGTCTCATTCTTGCCATTCTCTTGACTCATTCTTGCCACCGTGCATGACACTAATAATTTTCCTCAAGCTTCATTTTAACTCTTAGGTGCCTGCTCTTTAATATGGATTTTAATCTTGAGGACCGTGAGAGACATGCTAGGAAGTAGGGACACAGCTGGGGGTATGAGTATGGAATTCTCCAGTGAGAGTGAAAATGAGACGCCTAAGCTATGTGGGGAAGCATCTCAGAGAGATTTGCCATCTTCTTGTGCCTTATATATCCATTCGAAACAAAATTCAGCATAATTGTATAAAAGCATGGCTCTGGGCCATTACAAATGGGGCATTAGAAATGGGAAAGAGAAAAATCAACAAAACAAAATCATGAAAAAGATATAAACTTCAGTTTAGAGAATTAAAGCAGAATTGTAATTTAAGCCTTAGTGACACCCTTGTTGAGGTTTTATTATCTAGCTGAGTTATTTGACTTTTGAAAGGAAAAGGCCTTTCTTAAAAGTTATGTTTGGATAGACACACATGAATACAGAGAGAGCATCATTTTCAGATATGTACAATATAACCAGGATCCTTTCCTGCCGTGGGAGGGGAAGTGAAAAAAGACTGTGTTAATTCTTCTGAACGGTCTGTATTTATTCCCTCTGGCCTTGACTATACTAAACCTCTCTTCATCACTGCCTGAGAAATCCTGCTGTTACTTAGAGGCTTAGAAATAAATTAAGGACCCTCCGGGTGGGGAGACTAACTCAACTTCCTCATTTATAACCACCAAGCAAGCATGCCTACAAGTCTTCCCATCGCACAGCTGCCCATCTGTTTTCTTGGTATTTGGTCACAAAACACAGCTGTAGGTTATATTCTGTGGCTGTGTATTAAGCATGAATTGATGCCTTTAAAAATTACCATAAGCTAGTGATTTTTAAAAAAAGCTAAGTAATGGTCCTACAGAATGCAAAAATCATACACCCAGGATGGTCCCACTGAACCAAAAATTCCAGATATGAGCAGTCAGCAGAGCACCACTGTCCTGATGTCGTTCATTCTACTGTCTAGAAAATTCAAGTTTGTAGACTACAGCAATGTGGGCGACCTTTGCATGCTCACTCTCTGTATTCGTGGGTACACTTGCTCCCAGGGCGTCACTGTGACCCTTGCACAAAGCACTCTCCAGCTAGGGCTCAGAACAGAGTCATCGCTGACTTATTCCATTACCTCCTACTTCTGTAAAAAGCTCTTGCGAGTGTAATCAGTCTTGTCTAGATAATACACATTTCAAAAGTCTGCCTCGATCCCAATCACAAAAGTGTTTCTAACTTTGCAATGTATGACAGTCACAGTTTGGGGGATGAGACTATGCATCCTTTGAGGCTGATACTGTGACTGCCATAGGTTTTAGTACTTGTTCTGTGCAATAATGAGGAAGATGCTCATGGAATTTTGTTGTTGAAGGCCAATGTTGAGATATGGAGAGGATCCTGAGTTTTCACCCTTGAGGATTTTTTTTCTTTTAATCCAAGTACTTAGAGACTCTTTTCATTTTTTAATATTTCTTTGTTTTTACTTTCTGTGTATGAGTGTTCGCTAATATGTTCCTCTGGGTACCACATGCATGATTAGTCCTATGCACAGAGTTCAAAGAGGGCATAGGATCCCGTAGAGCTGGAGTTATAGACAGCTGTGGGCCTCTGTGTGGGTGCTGGAACCAAACCCTAACAAGAGCTGAAAGTTGCTCTTAACTGCTAAGCCATATTTCCAGCCCTTAGAATGCCTTCTTCCTTGTTTTTTTTTTTAATTTTTTAAATTTTTATTAATTACACTTTATTCACTTTGTATTCCCCCATAAACCCCACTCTCCTCCCCTCCCATCCGACCTTCCCTTCCCCTTCTCCATGCATGCCCCTCCCCAAGTCCACTGATAGGGGAGGTCTTCTTCTCCTTCCTTCTGATCCTAGTCTATCAGATATCATCAGGAGTGGCTGCATTGTCTTCCTCTGTGGTGCTGGTCTACTTGGATGTCTACATGTATAAAAAATGTAAATAGATCCATACTTACCACCCTGCACAAAACTTAAGTCCAAGTGGATCAAAGACCTCAACATAAAACCAGACATATTAAATCGGTTAGAAGAAAAAATGGGAAGAGCCTTGAACTCATTGGTACAGGAGACAACTTCCTGAACAGAACACCAACAGCACAGGCTCTAAGAGCAACAGTCAATAAATGGGACCTCAGGAAACTGAAAAGCTTCTGTAAAGCAAAGGACATTGTCATCAGAACAAAATGACTGCCTACAGATTGGGAAAGAATCTTCACCAACCCTCTATCTGACAGAGGACTAATATCCAGTATACATAAAAAACTAAAGAAATTGAAAAGCAACAAATCAAGTAATCCAATTAAAAAATGGGGAATAGAGCTAAACAGAGAATTCTTGATAGAGGAATAGCGAATGGCAGAGAAACAATTAAGAAATGCTCAACGTCATTCTTTCTTCTTGCGAGCCCCTTAATTTAGGCCAACAGCATACCTAAGCCACTTAACATGAAAGTGTACTGATCAACCTGTTACTCCTCTAAGTTTTGGATATTTTGAAATGCCTAGCAGTTTACTAAAAGAACTTTTTATCTGTTTACATTTTTTCATTGAATTTTCTACTTTCTTAGCACCGACTAGTTTGTGTCATTTGTCACTAAATATATATTTCAGTTTTATTTCTGCATATTACTACTTTCTTTTCCGTTTTGCTGCTGAGAATGAAACCCAAGACTTCATCTGTTTAAGTTTACATTTGCCATAAAAGTCCTTCTTTAAATGCAAAAAATGTTTTTCTTGTGTTTATTCAACTTGAAATGTAATTATTTTTTCTTTTCTTATATCACATTGGTCAATCTACTGCTTTTTCCTATGATCCTAATTTTTATGCACTCTGATTGCTGATTTTCTCTAATGTTTTAGTTGATTAAATGTTGATTGAGTTCTATACTTATTAAGTTCTATAGTACAGACCATTTGAGGGAAGTCTTATTTATTTTCTAACTATGTCTTTTTCAAGACTTAGGTGAGTTTATCTTTCTTATAATGTATCAACACGTAGAAATCTGTTGCATTATTGCAGGTACCTAACTTATTTACATGGTATCTTTCTTCTTGGTTGTGTTAAACTTAGATAATGCTATTTAGAGTATTTATTGTAAATGGTGTGTGAGGATGCTCCGGACAGCCTTCCTATCATGTTGAATACTTGTGAATTGATGGCGAGACTTTAGGACCTGCCACTTTCCTCTAGAGTCAACACAGGGCTGATTTGTCACAATTAATAATATCCTCTGCTTTTAGCTTCTAATTCAGCTCAAAGTCATTTTTGTTCAGATCATAAACTCTGTTTGATTTTTCTAAATCATGACTGGCACTCTAATATTACTTACAGAAACAGTCTCCTCAATAGGAGACGTGCATTTTCTTCTTTCTGAGTTCTTGCATTAAAAAGCAGAATGTGTTTTTTTTTTTTTCATACAGCTTCTATTAAAATTCAGGAACATTTGCTATTAGTGAGTCTCTTGGGGTTTGTCTTCACCACAGCTTCTGGGCTGTTAGTAGAAAGTTAGCAACGTTGATAGAAGCACAGATATCCTCTGATTCATCTCCTATGATTCAGCATTAAGAGAGTATAACCCAAATGTTGGAGACATGGCTTAGCCAGAAAGAGTGCTTACAGAGGACCAGAGTATGATTCCCAGAAACACATGGTTTCTTACAATGCCCTATAGCCTTTTCTGGAGTCTGTTGGTACCTGAATTCATATATGTCAGGCTGTGGTGGAATACCCTTGTAATCTCAGCCCTCAGGGAGACAGAGGCAGGTGGATGTTTGTGAGTTTGAGGCCAACCTGGTCTACAAAGCAAGTCTTGGACAACCAAAGCTACACAGAGAAGCCTTGTCTTGAAAAACAAACACAAACAAATAAACAAACTTAAATATGGCCAGAGGGATAGAGGTAAAGATGAAGATGGGATGGAAGAAAAGAGGGAGGGAAGCAGGAAGAAAGAGAGGGAGCAAATGAGAAAGAGAGAAAGAGAGAGAGAGATTGAGAACATTAGAGAAGGAGAGAAAAAAGAATGAGAGGCTGGGGCTTGTGAATTAGAGGGATTTAATGATAACCACATTTACCTTTAAGATTTATAACAACACTTACAAAGTTCTGGAATGAAAATAGAAACAGTAATAATAAGCCTATGCAATGGTTAAGGTAGTTGAGAGGGGATCTGGAGCTTTTCATCTAAGACCAGAAGACTTGCATGTTTGTGGGCTCTTCTGTTTAGATCAACATGGGTCTTGGAACACAATGATGGCATTGACTCTTTCAAGCCTTGTATTTTCAAAAATGGAAGATGTTTGTATCCTCCAGGTACATACATGTACTACCTACATCGGAGCAGTTACTCCAGATCATCCTCCAACAGCTTACTAGCAGCGCATAATTTCATAGTAATCCACTGTCATCATTGCTTTCTGTTGCTGAGGTAAAACAGCCTGTCAAAAAGCCTCTTCCCTCCTGACCGGTGTTTATGTACTGGAAGTTACTCTGTAATTACTAGGAGACAAGAGTAATTATCATTATCTCCCAGACACAAACCTTGTGAGATACAGCAGTAATCTGACTGCACTATACACTGGTGACATAGTGGCCCAAATTCTACGAGGGTAACTAGTCACTTTTTGGTTGCGTGTTAGGCCAACTGCATGAGCTGGAATCCACACCTAGCAGTGCTAAAGTAGCCAAGAGCCTGGGGCTAGCTAGGCGAAGGGGAAAATCTACTGTCATTATTCTACTAAACAAATATATCAATAAAATGCATCAGAAATATTGGCGAAATTGTGACAAATCATAAGTATTTTGTAACCTAAGAATTCCCTTTACCATTAAACTGGCTATCCATTTTTCACAGTAATAGTTTCAAATATCCTTGTCTAAAAGGATTTTATATGACCTTCAATGATATTCAATGATTGACCTACTATGAAGTAAAAGGATCAGATTCTTTACTGTATTTTTCTTTTTTCTTCTTGAAAGAAACAATAATTTCTACCTTCAATTTTTTTCCTCTCAACTCTGTGGGGAATCACATTATGTTTCCTGGTTCTGTAAAGGAGAGAAAATTTTTACTGATTATTTCTCCTCAGGAGTAATAGGCAAATTTTCAATTCTCCATGTTTCTGACAAGCAGACACCAGAACCAAAACTTAGAGAATATTTAGTTTCTGAAAACAACTAGAATCCAAACCTGCCCTCACTTTTAGATACTCAACATATTGAGATTAACACATGTAATTAATCATCCATTAATTCTTATCATACAGTGCAAATTTTATATACTCCACCTGATATGCTAGATCATAATGTTTCATTTAAGATCACTAATGATCTTTTGTCAGGCTTTGAGCTTATTGTTTGTAGTTACTTATATAAGATGCTACTTGGAACATACAAGGAGCGTTGAAGCTGTGCACCATTTAAAAGCTCTCTCTCTCATACAAAGATTCTTTTATAGAGCAAGGTCAAGCAGGGGAGGAATAGTCTAGTCCTTTCCAGAATAATAATAGATGAGGGAACGGACTAGATGGCTCAACAGACTTACCCCCAAGCCTGATGACATGGATTTAATCCCCAGTGCCCACATGGAAGATGGAAGGAACAAAATCCTTCAGGGTTTCCTCTGATCTCTACAAGTACCCTTTCCTCTCAACATGTAACACCAAAGAACATGCCAGAAGGGACGGTAAAGTCTGCATGGTTTTGAGAGGAAGTCTTTACAGGGAGGGTGGTATGACTTGGATCTGGAACTGATAGGAATTCAAATGATTAAAATGAATGGGAAGAGTAGTCTAGCGAATGGGTCAGATAGGGAAATAGATATTATTCCTAATATCTAACAAGTTTCTCCTGCTGCAGAAGAGGGGAGGCAATTGGTGGGAGGAAAAGCACAATGGGAGCTGTGATGGCATGGTGCTGATTATGGGCACAGAGAATGTTGCCAACAATCAATTCATCCAGTGTTTCCATGAAAAATTAGCAGTGTCCCCTGTATTGGAAATTAGATTTTGAAAGATACTTTTGTAGGTGGTTTTTCTAACACCATGGTTCTTGGCCATGGTGTTAGAATTATCCAAGTGAGAGATTGCTCTTTGAAATAGATATTTTGATTTTGTGTTTAATTAATTTTTCAATGCTCTTGCCACTCTTCTCAAGATAAAAATCTTCAGGTGCCTTTTGTTGCCTTACCCGGACTTTCTTCAGCTTCTCAACACTGAAAAAAGAAGCCGCCCTCCTCCAGTCTGTGTGCAGCGCCAACATGAACTTGTACATAAGGAGAAATGTTTTGGGTGGGTACACTTGGGGAATGAAAATGTGTGGAGACCAATACAGATACATTCTTCAGTTTATTGGCTCCCCCGACCCATCCTTGAAATTGACAGATTCAACGCTGGCTCACACAGCACACTGCATCTTCCATTTCCAGTGGGAGCATTCATCTCTGTTTATTGGAAATGCTTTTTCTATTCAACAGACAAAAATACCTAGGAAATGAGAGAGATGCTTTTTTATGTATTTCTCTTGTTTGGTAGTTCATGGGTTAAGTTTTGTTTCTCAGGGAAGTGTTTTCGGAGGACGGTCTACTCTGGACACCACCTGGTCTGGATTTGATGCACAGTTCTGCAAATTAATTTCTGGCTTATGGTTGAGACCTTTGATGAAGTTGTGAAACAGTCTAGCACAACCAACCTTAAAGTGCTTCAAAATTCTCTTTGTGAAATTAGCTTCTTTATATATTGAACTAATTTTGTCTGTGATTCTATCACAATGGTTAGAATGTTGAAATGTAGAAATGTTTTCTCTTCTCCTCTTCCTCTTATTCATTTCCCTTCTTTTGTTTCATCTCCCCTACTTGCACCTCCTCATCACTCCCAGCCTGTTTTATTATTATTACATTTTTTAGACACGGTCTCTCCATGTAACTCTAACCAGCTGCAAACCCATTTGTAATCCTTTTGCCTTCTCTGTTAGGTTATAAGGACTGCACATTTTGTTATTCTCTTTGTTTTAGACAAGAGTGTGGCAGGAAATAGACAGCCTGTGAAATAGAATGCACTGAGTTTTTATGATTGTGTGTGTGTGTGTGTGTGTGTGTGTATCTTTGTATTTCTGATATTTAAACATTATTCCATGAGGCAGGTCACAGTAAATGTTCGCATTCAGAATTCAGTGTGTAAATAAGATACTAGCACAGAGAAGGGGGGAGTGAGAGACAGGCTTCAGCTGAATCTGTTTTTAAGCATCAAACTACAGATGACAAGTATCAACAATTCTGAAAACACCTTTAGCTTACTAAAGTTGCAAGTTTTCTGCAGAGTAGGGTTCTGTGTGAAATCTAAGACTGTTCCATATGGTTTAAAAATTCTACAGTTCTCTTATAGGGACATTATGAATTGCTGTCTCTTGATATCATTGGCTATATGCTCATTTGCTTAAAGTACCCATTTGCATTGTCTCAGAATATTTAAATCATAATCTATCTTTTGTGTTAACATTTCATTTTTTAAAAAAATTTAAATATTCCTTCCATTCTCTACTACTATTGGGGGCTTTTTGAAAATTCTGCATCTAATGAAGCTTTCCTACTCCTTTGAAAAATTTTTCTTTAATGCTACGTATGAATTATGGATTATTTCCAATGTTTTATATATTACAATACTATAGTTTTCAAAATCACATGACATAGGGCTTGTAAGATGGTTCAGCAGTTAGAGGCACTCATGTCCAGGCCTGAAAGTCTGAGTTTGTCCCCACATTCCACTATATGGAATAGCTCTTTTGGTACTTACAATCTCACACACAAATACACAACACAAAAGAAAATTAAATAAATTAAGTGGAATGAAGGCATACAACTTTAATCTGAGTAGTTTGCAGGTAGACACATAGAGGGATCCTGTCTCTAAGAAAGAAAT